>JAAVTH010000044.1:0-163133 GCA_011947325.1 Phytophthora macrochlamydospora
CCTAGGCCTAGGCCTGGGCCTAGGCCTAGGCCTGGAGGCCTGGGCCTGGGCCTAGGCCTAGGCCCTAGGCCTAGGCCTAGGCCTAGCCTAGGCCCTAGGCCTAGGCCCTAGGCCTAGGCCTAGGCCCTAGGCCTAGGCCCTAGGCCTAGGCCCTAGGCCTAAACCCTAAACCCTAAACCTAAACCCTAAACCCTACAACAATCAAACCCAAACCCTACAACACTCAAACCCTACACACACTCACACTCTACACACACTCACACTCCACACACACTCACACTCTACACACACACACTCTACACACACTCACACTCTACACACACTTATTCTCATACTCTAAAATTCTCACATTCTAATACACTTTTTTCAAACCAACCTTTCACCTTACTTTTCACAACAAATCCTTACCCATTTCACATCTTACAAATTTACTTTATCCCTTTCCTCATTCAACCATTTTACATTTTTCTCCATTCTACTACACTTTCCTTTTCATTACTTCATACCATCCACATATTCAAATCCAATCCATTCTTCAACAAACTAACACTATATACAATTTCCATCTACCAAACAAACCTAAACAAAACACACCCATTTTAGCTTTCATCAACCATTTCACTCCTAACAATACTTCTTCAAACTATTTTTACTTCTAGCTCAAACCAGCCAACCCTTTTCTCCACTTCTCTCTCCTCATCACAAACTTCCTATTTATTATTCTACTCCTCCTCGCCTTTCTCTACTTCTGAATCCGATACTCGATGCAAAATCACCCAAAATTGCGCGCAACTGCATTACTACTGCTTCTGACCCGGTTTCACGCTCTTGCCCCGTCCTCCAGCAAGCCTCTTCTCGTGTCGTATCCGCGCTGGCACGACTTGCCACGCCTCCAGGACGCAAGGGAAGGCGCTCAGAGTCTGCATACGGTTCGTGAGGACGCCTGGCATAGTCGGCAAGCTTAACTCGCCGGCACCGAGGTCGTTCCAAGACTGGTTGGCGGTGTTTCGTGTGTTATTTTGTGTTTGACGGCTGTAATTCACTTGGTTACGGCTGTAAATAGTGTGTATTCGGATAATACCGTTTTTAGTCAGTGCCTGGCTTGGGCGAGCAATATAATCTTATTCGTTGAATATTATAACGTGACTACCCGGATTTTCGGTGCCGACAGGAGCTCTCTGTCGTTATTTCTCCGTATTGTCTTCCTATTGGGTAGTTCACATGTCTCTGGCACACGGTAGTGCCACTAACGTATTCACCGTACTCGAGAACGTATTTTGTCACGATTTCGCTACTGGCTGCTGCGTATTTGTGCTGTTCCTTCTGGTGCTTTTTATTGGGCGATACGCCTGTCTATGTCCTCAAATAATACCACCATCATGTTCGCTGTACGTAAAAACGTACTTCCCAAAACTTTAGCGTCAAGTAACCTATTATAACATCAATAATCCGTAAAGGTCTGTGATTGGCTGTTGACGCCTGTCTCTGACACACCAACATAGTACCATCTTTTTCACAGTAATTGAAAACGTAGGTTTCACAACTTGTTGCTCCTTATTCTTATAATTGGCTTCGTAATGCACAAATAATCGATACTAGGAGATGCGCCTGTTTTTGTCCAAAATAAGAAGTACCATATTTTTCTCCATACGTTTTAACATAATTTACCAGATTTTCATGAGCACCCATCTCATATTGACTGCGTAGTGAACATATCCCTCTGATTGGTTGGAGGCCCTGTCTATACTCCACCATATGTCAAAATCCTGTCGTTCGCAGTGATACCAATTTTTAGGTTCATATGACTTGAATTGACTATGGTATCGCATTAACCTTGTCTGCCACGTTTGTATCGGGTTTATATAGGCGCTGGTCACCCTGTTCACCTCATGCCACAGTTGTACCGGAAACAAATAGCAAAGCGTCACCCACTGCCTATCTCGGGTGGGTGTGGCATGTCAGGTATTAATTGTACCAGAGGGTGACCCTTTCAGTTCCCTAAACCCTAAACCACTCAAAACCCTGCAACACTCAAAACCCTACAACACTCAAACCAACCCTACAACACTCACACTATACACACTCACACTCTACACATACACATCTTCACACTCTCACATACTCATACTTTACACACACTTATACTCTACAACAATCACACTCTATTCATAATCACATTTTATTTACACTCACACATACTTACACTCACACACATACACTTCTATTTACCACAAACATGCATACTCTACATACACTCATACACACAAACATCCATATTTTTCTTCAATTTTCTATTACTCAAAATTTCTCTATTCCTTCCTCAACTCCATTTTTTCTCCTGTTTCACACACTCTTATCTTACACACTCATACTTTACACTACACCCATTAATTCTCTACATACTCCTTCTATAAACCTTCCTATTTCACATACTCATACTTCTCTATACAATATCTACATATCTACTCTTACACACCTCATACACTTACACTTATATACACTCTTACACTATTATATACTTTCCATACTCTCTTCATACTTATTATTCTTCTCATTTTTCCACATTACTAACTAACTCTAACTAACTCTATCAAACCATTCAAATCACCTTTCCTATCAATCCCAATCCATCTCATTTTAATCAACTATTATCATTATTTTCTTTTTCTTTCACTCCCACAGTATCTTTCTCATTTACCTACCACCAAATCATATCGTTTACACTTTCATTTTACTCAAACCATATACTACTAACACTCAAACAATAACACATCCATACACAATAACACTCATTCTCTGCATATATTCCCACTCTGCACACTCATATTCTACACCTATTCATACTCTACACAAACTTACACTCACTCACTCACCTTCATACTATTCCCAACAACACTCTCACACTCATAATCATCCATAACATTTTTCCACTACTTATTCTTTACCATATTTTCTTTAACTATTCTGCATAAGTCTTTGTCGTTCCTATACACACATATATATTATACAACACGTCTATTCTACACATATTCTCCCTCTACAATAGACTTCCCAACCTCCAATTATACTCTGCATACACTTGTACTGTACAAACATTAAAACCTACATACGCACATTCATTTGCTACGCATATTCCGATCTTACCCACCATTTGTCTCATAATCACTTACTCAAATACTTATTCTCTTTGTGTTCTTAGTTGAGTCCCACCAGCATGTTCATCTTCCGTCGAAACATATCTACTCACTGTTTCGATTCAGTCAGGCGTACGATGCCTTCAACGGCTTTTCTGAACGTTCATTGGCCGATGCACCAGTTTCTGTCGCTTCAAACTATCACCATATTCTTCCCCACATAGCAAACGTAGTCTCTCAAGTTCTCATCCCAAACGGGAGTAAGCAGCCGTAATTACCCTTACTGATCGTTGACTGCTTGACAGGCCTGTCTCTATCACTTCGCAGTGTCACCATCGTGTTCTTCATATACAAACACGTGATTCTCCAAGTTTTTAGTCGAAGCAGGTGTGTGCCACCGTAGATAACTTTGCTACTTGCTGATTGGCTGGTGGGCCTGTCTATGTCATCTCAGACAATCACTATCGTGTTCTCCACATATGAAAATGTAGTCTCCCAAGTTTTCATCCCAATCCGGTAATTACGGTCATAGCTATCCCTCCCGATCGCTGATTGGGTGACGGGCCTGTCTATGTCTTTTCACACTATCACCATCTTCTCCCCGTATATGAAAGCGTAGTCCCCTAAGTTTTCAGCCTAAACCGGTATGTACAGCCGCAGCAATCGTTCCTGATCGCTGATTGGATGATGGGCCTGTCTCTGTCACATGGGACAATCACCATCCTTTTTCCCCGTATATGAAAACAAAGTCTCGCAAGTTTTCAGCCCAAACGGGTGTGTGCAGCCGTAGTTATCGATCCTGATCGCTGATTGGCGGATGCGCCTGTTTCTGCTCCTCAGAGCATCACCATCATGTTCGCCTTACTGAAAAACCCAGCTACACTTAGTTTCATTATGCTGTGATCAGTATTACTGTCAGTATAATCTGATAACCTAAAATAGTGTGTTTAGCAGTAAAAATTTGGGCGCTAAAAAGCAGCGCTACAGGAATAAAAAGCAGCAAAATCCCAAAATAGAGCCCATAACGCGACGTCATTTTAGTGCGATACGTATGTAGCGCCGACCATATATATATAGCCTTTCCTATCAATCCCAATCCATCTCATTACAATCAACTATTATCATTATTTTCTTTTTCTTCACTCCCACAGTATCTTTCTCATTTACCTATCACCAAATCATACTATTTACACTTTCATTTTTACTCAAACCATATACTACGAACACTCATACACTAACACATCCATACACAATAACACTCATTCTCTGCATACATTCCCACTCTACACACTCATATTCTACACCACACCTACTCATACTCTACACAAACTTACACTCACTCGCCTTCATACTATTCCCAACAACACTCTCACACTCATAATTACCCATAACCATTTAACACTACCTATTCTTAATCGTCGTTTCATTAACAATTCTATATACTTTTTGTCGTTCCCATACACATATATATATATTATACAACATGCTTATTCTACACATACTCTCCCTCTACAACAGACTTCCCAACCTCCAATTATACTCTGCATACACTCGTACTGTACAAACATTAAAACCTACATACGCACATTCATTTCCTACGCATGTTCCGACCTTACCCACCATTTGTCTTATAGTCACATACTCAAATACGTATTCTCTTTCTGTTCTTAGTTAAGTCCTACCGGCAAGTTCACCTTGCGTCGAAACATATCTACTCACTGTTTCGATTCAGTCGGGCGTACGATGCCTGCAATGGCTTTTGTGAACGCTCATTGGCTGATGCACCAGTTTCTGTCGCTTCAAACTCTCACCATCCTTTTTCCCACATATGACAACGTAGTCTCCCAAGTTCTCATCCCAAACGGGAGTAAGCGGCCGTAGTAAACTTTACTGATCGTTGACTGCTTGACAGGCCTGTCTCTATCACTTCGCAGTGTCACCATCGTGTTCCTCATTCACAAACACGTGATTCTCCAAGGTTTTATTCGAAGCAGGTGTGTGCCACCGTAGATAACGTTGCTACTCGCTGATTGGCTGATGGGCCTCTATATGTCACTTCAGAAAATCACTATCGTGTTCTCCACATATGAAAACGTAGTGTCCCAAGTTTTCATCCCAATTCGGTAATTACGGCCATAGCTATCCTTCCCGATCGCTGATTGGCTGATGGTCCTGTCTCTGTCACTTCAGACTATCACCATCCCTTCCCCACGTATATGAAAACGGAGTCTCCCAAGTTTCCAGCCAAACGGGTGTGTACAGCCGTAGTTATCGATCCTGATCGCTGATTGGCCGATGGGCCTGTCTCTGTCACACAGGAGTGCCACCATCGTGTTCACAGACATTTAAAACCTATGTGTACTTAGTTTCACTATGTGTGGGCTAGTTTTTTTCGTCGTGCCCATCAATACAGGTGGTGCCAATTCGTGTGAAGAGCACATTTAGTTTTCGACCAATAATAGCCAGGGATCGAAGTATTTTCGGCCTATCATATTGGGGTGCCTCCACCGATTCCAGTTGTCGCCTCCGCCGATTTCAGGTCAAAATTGGCTCTAAAAGTGTGGGGTTCGCCTCCACACCTCCACCCGATTTCAACGCAATTGGCGTATTTTATATACACTTAAACATCTACACTACACTATTATATTAGGGAGTTTCAAAATTAGCGTTTTGGCGGTAGATTTGTCCGCGGTCGACTTTCTGAAGTCGGAGCATATTTCGGTACAAGTACCACTCCGATTTCGCGTTGTACCACTCCCTCTGCCGATATTTGCTAAGATGCCTCACAGATCGGAGCGCAGTGAGATTCGGCGCACCTTGGACGAAGCGTGCGCCTTCGCGCTGGCGGATGACGATGATGAGGCAACCGAGAAACTATGGAATATCTTTCTCGCAGTTGCCCCGAGCGATATCTGTACGACCGCCCCTGTACGCCGCATCGTGGGAGGGATTTTGCGACCATAATGGCGCTCACAGACAAGGATTTCCGCCAGCTCATACGAGTGTCCGAAAGATCATTTACTGCTCCTCACGACTATATCTATGACTACGAGGTTTTCCACTCTGAGACGCCTAATGCCCCCACAAACAGCGACCTGTGTGCTTGCAACTTGCGGTCACCTTGACCCGTCTCGGTCAAAACGGCAACGGTGCAGCCGTAGGAGAATTTCACCGGAACTTTGATACAGCGACTGGGTCAGTTGTACTCTACACATCTCGCGACCGCGCTGACCGGAATCTAGTGGGGATGCCACGGATCGGGAATTTCAAGTGTCGCGTTGACATCTAAGCTTGCGGTGTCAACTTGTTCTTGAGGGCTCGGCATCGCTGGCGCTGAGGCAGTAACTGGGCTTGACTGCGCAAGGGCAATTGATGGGAACTCATTGATGTAAGTTGGCTCGCTGAGTGAGAAGCTCGAAGATGGTGAGCTTTCTCCGTAAATTCTTGGCAGTGTTGTCGACATATAGGGTGTGGATCCGTCATCAGTAAGATCTTCGGTTGTTGAGTCAAAGCAACCCAACGGGGTGACATTTGCCTTCGCTGCGAATAGTTTCTCCATCCGATCGTACCACGGACACATCGACTCCAACTTCTGGGGCAGGCTAAATATTCCGTTCTCCTCGTCCTCTGCAGTTACGCCTGCCCCAGTACTATCTGCATACCGTTTAGTTCGTAGATAACGATCCTTGTATGTAGCAAAGCGCGTGCGCATCTGATTGGCGTCAAGTCGGAACTCCCTTTGCTGCTCGCTGCTAGCATATCTGCCATTCCCTTGAAGCCGGCTGTACTCGACGACTGCTTTCCAACCGAGGTCTTCTTCTCAACACCAAAACAACGAGCGAAATTGGCTGGGTTCTCTAGCCACGCCACAATGGCACGTAAGTTCTCATCCCTTAAATGCTTCCCCTTCTTCCTCATCGCGGTCAAATTGTAGAGTGAGACTCTCGGATCGCTTCGGAGCCGGATCTGTCCGATTTGGACAAGGTACCGTGGCATTTTTGAAGAGAGTGGTACTCCACCAAATCGAAACATATTTCAAAACGATAACTTTCAGTTTTGAAACCCCTATTCCGTCTAAATTTCATTAACTGTTATCACTTTTTTTCTCGCGCCCTCTATACTTTTCCCATTTATTTATCATTTTACCATATTAATAACACTTTCATTTTAACTCAAATCTATACAAACTCAACATATTCACAACATACAGATTTCATACGCCATTTACACTCATACACTTCAAACACTTACACTGTTATAATCTTATCATACTATGCCTATACTCCCACTTCTCACTGTTCCAACTTACTCATTCTCAATCAAATCATTCAAACCTAAAACACTGACACTTTACGCACACACTCTACTCACTCTCACTCTTATACTCTCATTCTCTAAATCACTCTTCCTCTACACACACTACAACTTTTTTCTTAACATATACTTATTTTACACACACTCTTACTATTCACCTACGAAAACGCTACATGGCTACCCACATTCATTACCTACACATACCCCTACAACATCCACACGTTATACACAATCTCTTTTACATACTCTACTAACAACTATCACCCCTATAATATATTCTACATGTTCATTCTCTTCATATATTCTCTACAATACGCACTATTCTCACACTCTTTTTACATACTCATACTTCTCTACACTTACTTACATTCGTTACCTAAACACATTTTACTCAGATACATACTTCATTTACACACGTACTCTACAAACACTAACACTATTACAGTCTACACATACTTTCCATATTCTCCCACTCCATTTCTTCTTCCTTCAACTTCTTTAAATACCTCCTTAACCCCTTAATTCCATCAAAAATTCCAATCATTTTTATTAACTGTCAACCCATCCAATTTTCATCGTTTTTACCATTCCCTTCCTTTTGTCCCTCGCTCCTACGTTATCTCACTTTTTATGTATCACTACACTATATTAATTTACATTCTAATTACTGCCTACATGAGGTTACTGGACAACATAGCCACCACTCGCACCTGGTTCCCAGGGTGGTCGTAATCGATGTTCTTTCCGTTCATGAACAAATTGGCCTCGAAAATAAACTCGTCCACACTCTCGGTTGGTTTGCCATAAAATTTTGGCATAGATGCGCCCTCAATTTTGAATTCTCTACTTGCCTGTTGATGTTGCAGCTGATCCATGACCGACGTCCGGAAATCGTTGTTCTGCGAGGCCACCGTGTGGGAGAGTTCGTGAATGGCCTGAGTGAGGCCATCCAGAAGCGCCATGACGGGGTTCTGCTCTTCCACACTTGAGTGGGCGAGACGGAGTCTTGTTCAAACGGGTCGGGGTGGCGCGGTGAGTAAAACGGAGTTGAAGTGTGACCAACAAGTGCTACTAATTATAACGTTGGACTTTAGAATTCAGAGTTCGTGTCTTGTATTGTGCAAAAGAAGAATGAGAAAACTAACAGATCAGCTCAACCCGGAAGCGGAGACCTTGTGAAGAGCGGAATCTTCAACTGGTAATTATAAATGTGGTTGAGATAAGATCGTCCGTCAGCAGCTATCATTGCAGGTAGCAACGAGAGGGTTTCGCGAGCTCGTCGAGAGCCCCAACTTGCAGCATGACGATCGGTTCTGAGAACATTACAAGTTGGGTGGTCGGCGCTCAAGAGACCGCCCCCCTACCCCTACAGGCTAACTAGTACTCTTCATCGGGATTGAGATTGGTGAGACGCCCTCGCAACCGTGAACATTCTCGAGGGCTTCAGCTCTACTAGCTGGCGTGAATTTATTTATCGGGCGTTCTTGCGGATACATTGATTTGGAGGTTGTCCTTGTTATGGAGGTTTATTGGTGATCGCTGCTTTAGTGGATTCAGAAAGCTTTATTTGGTGACTATTGTTGTGGAAGTGGATTTGGACTTTGCTACGGCGTGCCAACAGCGGTGCAAAACGGTTACGATGACGCCATACAAGTGTTCAAGATGTGCAAGTAGTTTCGCTAAAAAATGCCAAAAGGATCAACATTTCCAGAAAGTACATCAGATGACTACACTTTTGAAATTTTGGAATGGCAAAGTGGTCGAGGTGTTACGCAGCGCAACAACAAATGATATTGAATGCCCAGTTTGTAAAAAGCTGTTCAAATGGCCAAAGGCTATTCAGAAACACGCGAAACGTGGATGTATCCCGCGACCCAGTTCGTCACGTTTGAAACGCGCTGTACAACCAACAGAAAATGGTTTCACTACACCGGAAAGTTTGCGCGGTCTTGGCCTCTCCGTAAATCCAGAGGCACAAATATTGATATGCACTTCATGCCAATATTGTGTTGGCCATTCAGCGACCAAGGTTCGATCACATTTGGCAAGATTGCATACATTTAGTGACGGAAGAAGTCCCCCGACAGTCGGTCAACTAGAATCCATGTTGAAAACAGTTTCTCTTTGTTCGGAACAAACACTAGTGAAGGCGAGTCGTGGCGGTAACAAGTTTATTCGTGGTCTTCCTGTGTTAGATGGCGAAAAATGTTCCAATTGCTGCTATTTGTGCTGCTGTGCTAGAACAATGCAGCGCCATCAAAAAGGACACACTATGACTGCAGCCAAACCGGTCAAACTTCAGACTTTTTTCGAGGCCCAAGGACGCATTTTTTGCAGTGGATTATGTTCGAGATGAGGTTTCCGTCGAGGACGGATTTGACCAAGAACTTTCAAAGTTTAACCTTTTTCTTCGCGCAGAAGACTCTGTAGCAAGGGAAGGAGATCTGGTTAATCCCCTGTTTCGACAACTGCAGTGGCATAAAAATTACCGAAGTATACCGAAACGAGTTGCTCCACATTAATGAAAGTGTGTCGAGTATCTACGGCATCTAGCACAGCTGCCAATATACACGCAGTGGTCACTCACTTTTTCACGAAAAGTATCGCCGTCCTTAGCACAACGCCTTATTTAATTCAGCGCTACGTGTTAGCAGGAGGTTTCGAGGTTTCGAGTCAGACCAAGGGATTTGGTGCTGTTCTAGACGCCACAGAGTCGTATCAACGTCACATGACACGCCTACTGAACATGGTTGCAGAGTGTAGCAAGATGGCAAAGAAGGAGCACACATTTGGACCTTCATCCCGAGCCAACGTGTTGATGATACTGTAGCGGAGTTGATGCGTACATGCGATGAAGATGGTTTTGACGCAACCTCGGATCAAGTCCAGAACATTCTATTGCGAGTATTAGAGGCGCTTTTCGTGACGGAGTCAAACATTGGAGCATTGAAACCTCAAGATGATTTTGAGGCTTTTACAGTTTATCGTTAAGTAGTATGCTCCAGCATAATCGGTGGCGAATTGAATCATCTGGAATTGCTGGAACCAAATAACATTACCAGTATTTACGCCAGCTTAATCTATTGGGCTCGAATGTATGTAGTTGTTACAATCGCTCCGAAGGCACCCAATGCCATCGACGAACACCTATACTATATTCGCGACGGTGTACGAACAAGTTTTAATGCGCTGCTGGAAATTATGAAGCTTGGAAAGCACCTATCGGGCCCTCGGGAAGGTCAAAACCCGATAGTACACTGGATAGACGACGAAATGACCTCGTTGGTATGTAAAACAACAGCGGTAACCCAAGAGGGCCTTCGAAAGATGGCGGGACTTCTTACAAAAAGCATGAAAAAGCCATTGCAAAACAATTTGCTACGTGGCTTCGATATTGAGCAAAATCAATCCCAACTCAACTCAAAACGGCTCGTCGATGATATTAATGCCGGAGCTGATGGCACTTGGTTCATGAAAAGAGCCGAAAATCAACTTGTTAGTACCCCTGAGGATTTGTTACGTTTCTTGGCTTCTACCAATTGCAGGGACAGCTTGTGGTCGAATGGGTCGTGGCACAAACAACGAGTGAAGAAATGGTTTCTTGAGTGTGACGAATTCATGGATGACATGGTAATTACGATGCATTTTATGTTTGGACAACCTGCTCGAGCATCCGAACTTGCCACGTTTCGATTACGAGATAGTAACTTGGAATTTCGATCGGTATTTTCAATTCGCAATCGCTTCTCGACCATATAAATATATCACAAAAGCATAAATGTCACTGGGGTGTTCAAGCCAATAGCTCGCTTTGCCCCTTCCGTATTAAACCAGGAGATCATTCTGTACTTCTATTTAGTTCGACCAGTCTAAGCTTATCTTTTCGGCAAATTTTTCCAGACCACAAAAGTTCTGCATCGCTTTACCTTGATTTCTTGTTCGTTAAGACGGGCAAGAAAATGGATGCAGAGCAAGTTCGAAGAAGTATTGCAAAGGGATTCTCAAAATTTAGCGATATGAAACTCGACCTATCCACGTATCGTCACGTTGCCGTTGCGCTGACAGATCCTCACTTTCGAGATCAGCGGATGTCCGATGATCTATATGATGAACAGGCTGGTCACAGTCAAGATACAGCATCAATAGTATACGCAAGAGGAGACAATGACCCTCTTGCCTGTTGCGGAACCAATTGCATAAGTTCTGGTTTGGCTCTTACGAGTGGCACAAATTTCTAGGTTTAAATTCTAAGTCCTTGCCAATGCTTCCGGTTAGAAGCACAACAAATAATGAATCCCAGTCGCCACGGCATCACCATGACCACGAAGTCCAGCTGCATGCACCACCTGCGTGTAGTGCACCACTACTGCTAGCGAAGCCATATTTATTTCCACCACTACCACCTAGCGCATTTGCTCGCGCTAGGAGGTCATCGAGAGATTTACGAGCAACTCGATGGCATCGTTCCCGAGCGTCGAACAGGGCATTGCATTGGCGGCACTTTCTTCATCGCCATTAAAGCATCGCCTCATTATCTTGCCCACAGGGAGGCAAGAGCTTGCTTTATATGGCCCAGTTTTGTCTTGATGCTAGCGGCTTGAAATCGTCAGTCGTTATCGTACCGACTGTCGCTCTACTGAACGAATCGGTGCTTAAAGTAAGGCTTCGAAACTTCACTGCCTGCAAGTATTCAAGGGAACTGCGGCACTCTGGAAAAGATTTCAATTGATTTCTGCTGCAGTCGAACAGGTTGGGCAGGAGGACTTTCGAGTTTACTTGAACCTCTTAAAGGCGCGAGCACAGCTTCATACGATTTTTGTGGATGAAGCGCACCTCATCACTTCGGCTTCTTCTTATCGCCCCCAAATGGCTTTCATCCCAACCTTGACAATATTTGGAGCACCAATAGTCCTTCTTTCTGCTACTGTACCTATTCAAATGGAAAAGGATCTCGCTGTACTGTTCCAACTCGAGTTTGAAACCATTAGATCACGGACGAATCGAGAAAATATTTCATACTGTGTCAAACAAGTCGCTGATTTGGAAGCCGAGGCTTCTGTAGTAATGCGTGATCAACACGTGAAGTGTACAGGAACTCATGATAGATGTATAACCTACTGTGCTACACGAACTGATGTTGATAAATTTTGCACAAATACCACATTGCCGGTCTCCAGATTTCACGCGGGAATGGATCCGCAAGACCAGGCAAAGGCAATTGCGAAGTGGAAATGCGGTAGCTCCGTCTGGATGTTGCGACCAATGCTTTCGGCGTCGGGATTGATTATCCGCACGTTCGAATGATACTTCATATAGGAAGCCCGTGGTCTATCCTCGATTATGCCCAAGAAACTGGCAGGGCGGGGAGGGACGGCCTTACCAGTCAAGCGTTGACCTTGACAAATCTGCGATACCAAAAGCATATCAGCAATGCTGTGGATCACTTGTCGGTTAGGAGCTTCACTGAAGTCACAAAATCCTTAAATGACACCAAGCAGTGCCGGAGACAGCAGCTCCAGCTGGTCCTTGATGGGGACGGCCTTCCCTGCATGGCTAACAATTTATTCGAGCCTTGTGATGTTTGTGAGAAAAGACTTACTGCAAACGCGCCATTCAAAACGATGGACAGGTTGATTCAGTAGCATTAGTGGCCAAGCGTCAAAATTCCAACGATAGAATTATTCAGGGGAGATCTGTGAGTTTCTAACGAGCTTGCCCGCGTCGTCATGTGCGGTTTGTTGGATTAATGACCGCTTACCACTTCGGAACAATCAAGCTTGTCAATGCCTTGTGAAGGCATGTTTTAAGTGCCTTTATCGCAGCCATCGCTCGAAGGAATGCCCATATAGAATTGTTTTTCAGTCGGGAACCTGCTACATGTGTGGTCTACCATGGATTGACCTCGCCGGAATTGGTCCGATGCATCAACCTGAAGTGTTTCACCAGTGTAGCTACCCCGTGAAGGGATTTGTCATTACCGCGGTCTGGGCAGCATTTCACAGAGGGATCTGTGATGGAGTTCCTAGCGAACCGAAGTTATTTTCTTAATGGTTGACGAAAAGAGCGGATTCGTCACTATTCTCTAACCTGGTTGTGCGATTTCATCAGCTTGTGAAAAGCACGGGCTAGTACTACCACCTGCGTCATCCGTCGCGCTGGTGTGATATGGCCAATGATGGTCAAACCCGTGGATGGTGCTCTGGGTCGGTGGCAACATAGAGGAATCATACACTTGCTAATACCAGTCCTTTGTCCAATTTGCCTGAATCAACCGTGTCGACACAGCTGATTTATTTACACAAAAACTACCACCAATCGTCAGCCTGCGTTGACATGATATCCTTAAAACATTGATCGACTACATCACCTTTTCATCTTCTCCCAAGATACTGCGCCATGCGTTTTACGAACTGCCGTTCAGATGCATCCTCGTAATCGTGCTCTACGGTGGAGCAAGGCACCAGAGTTTCACTTTTGTACATTCCCAGAGTCACAAGATTCTTGAAACCTCTTGGCACAGGATCGATCAAATTTCGCAATTTATGCTGCACACTCGCAGAGCACTACTTCTGGTGTTTTGTAGGTTTACTAGGCGGTAGTCGTCGTCAACTGCTGTTTCAGCAGAATATGTTCGGCATTTCATCCTATCCTCAGCTCCAGAATCGTTCTGCATAATACATATCGGCTTGATCATCAGATCGTGTTCTATCAGGTTGAACAACCACCAGCATTTGGATCCAGTTCTTCCCATAGTTGCGGCTTCAAGACTGGACAAAGCTCCTTCAAAACGTGCCACTCATCTGGAAGACTTAGTTGCCAGAATGAACAACGCATTCATCAGACATTGCCATGAACTTCATGGGCACCACCACGTTCGGCACGCAGAAGTCCGCTCATCCTGCTCACGGGCAACGACCTGACCGCGGCTCCGGCACCTCGACAGCCAAGAATTCACGGATGCACAAGGCCATCTTGTCCACGCTCTTGCGCTTACGAACATGCCGTACCGCACCTTCAGCACCGTCAACTCGCAGACCACCCTCACCGGCTTGATGCTCGACTCGAGCGCCGGCAACGGTCTCGCCAAGAACACGGACGGCTTCGACCTCACCAAGAACGACCACATCACCATCACCGGCAAAAGATCTACAACCAGGACGACTGCCTGGCCATGCGTCCAACAACAACACGGCCATCAGCAGCAACATTTGCAGCAGTGGCCACGGCATCTCCATCGGCTCTCTCGGCGGCAACATCGTCGACCATTCCATCACGGCCGAGGGGCTCACGGTCGAGGGTAACACCATCGAGAACTCGGACAACGGCATCCGCCTCAAGACCATCATCGGGCTCCAAGGTCTCGTCTCCAACATCAAGTACAACGACAACACTCTCTCCAACGTCAAGAACACCATCGTGCTGCACTCAGACTACAGCAAGTCCAAGGGCGGTTATTCGGACGCTCCCACGAGCAAGGTGACCATCCAGGGAGTGTCTGTCAACGGTCTCTTAGGCACGGCCACCAACCTGTACGACATCGTGGTGAACCCCAGCGCAATGTCGGATTGGTCGTTCTCCGGCATATGAGCGACATCCAGCAACAAGAAAGAGTTGAGCTCGTCCATCACCTTCTCCAGCGCGTGGTCGAGTTTCCAGGTTGTAGATCGTCTCTCCAGACGGGCAGTGCGGCGCTCGGCTCTCGGCGTCTGTTTGCGAAATAAAGACTATTAATAGTATTCTCAATCTTCGTAGCTTCATCCCGGGGCCGTGCCATTGATGGCACAAAACAGAAAATTCATTGCAGCGCCTCAGCTGCCAGGAGTGGCGAGAAGGTACCCCTAGACTTGCTGCAATGTAGTTTCAGCCAACATTTCTCGTGCCATGCTCGATGTTAGACGGTCGCCGATGCGAGTGTATCGCTCGACGGCGTCTGACTTCCACCTGCCGAAAAGCTTCACCGCCAAACTGTCGAATCCCGCGTTGAACAAAGCTGTCGCTCCGCCGCTCGAAGCGAGTGCGACCCGTATTCGTCCGGGTTACGCCCTGCTTTTTGCGCTGCTGATTTTATTGCCTTGACCACGTCCTTCACTTGCAGGTTCGTTGTTTTGTCGATCTTGCAGAGTAGCGTTCCTCGTGCCACGCCGAGCGAGTTATGATGTTGAACTAAGTACCATGCTGCGAGGACTGGACAGCACCATGATTGTCCGGATCGTTGCAACTTGCGGCTCGTTCCTTCGCCAAACTGATCGTTCTTGCTCGCGCGAAATCGGACGACGACTGAGTGCACCCGTTGTAGAATATCAGCATTCCGTCCTTCACTGTCGAAAAGGACACGTCCGAGCGTTGAATTGCGTACGCATGTACTTTCGTGTCGATAGCTAAATACTCCGATCGCCGGAGCAAATAGAAGTAGCCCAGCACCGAAGCCCCCAAATGACTCGGTGCTGGGTGTCCGCAAAGTCGAGGGTTTTGTGCAGGTATTTGAGGATTGTGATAGTGACTGGGGCCTTGGGTTTACTTGGTGGGTCTGACTGCCGCATCCCGGTGACAGCAAGTTGGTGGCCGGGCATGAGGCTGACGCCGTAGCCAAGCACTCGCCTATGATGCCACGAGATATGGCTAATTTTTGACAACACGGTGGAGGCAGTGTTACCAGTGGTTGCTCGTCCCCATCCATATCGCCAGCAATAGGTGGCGAAAAGGGCAAGCTGATAGGAGTGTTTTCGCTGATCTTCGGGAAGCCATGTCGATAACTGGAGTCGGTCGCACCAATTCGCCCACTGTGTCCACGTGGATTTATATCGTGTTGCTGATGTCGGGGTCAGCGCTCGGGACTGAAGTGACTCGAGAAGCTGATGTAAAGTTTCCTGCAGGTCACCGGCACTTGAATCTGTGTCCAGCACGAAGAAAAATTAGTCCATCGTGAAGCATGGGGCTCGGTCCAAGCTCGTGAAGCAGCGTCGGCCATCCAGTTGCTTGAACCAGCAATGTGACCGGTCGTCACGCGCAAATTGAAGTACGCTTCCGCTAGACCGATGCAGCGGTTGATCTCCTGGCTGCATAGGTTTCTCGAGTGTAACTTGTTTGCCCACGCCACTGCTGTCGCGTTATCACTCCAGCATTTTATGTGGACGAGTCGACCAGCAGCTTGTTGATTCCATTTGGTCCCCCATGCCGACACCGCTAGAGCTATGCACAGGTGCTCTCTCACGTTGATGGAAAACTCACCCAAAGATGTGTTACACCCGTTGATCATCAGTAGCTCTTCGTTGTCGAATGGGACCTGGAGAAATTCGTCGCAGGAAGGATCTAGTACTGCCAGACCTTGGTTTGATGCGTCCATGTATAGTTCAACGATCGGTTCAGGCATCTGACCGAACATTGACAGCGGTAATTTGGCGAGGCAACCATGCTTCAGAATCTGCTCGAACCACCGCAAATCAGCCCGTGAACCTTGTGAAACTAAAATTCTGCCAAATCGAGGCGCTGCAGTACACTGGGATTGGAGACGCTGGTAGAAGGGCTTCGAAGTGGGCAGACAAATCGCGATGTGGCGCAGCGATCCGAGAACTTTGTAGAACGCTGTCTTCGAGGATG
Organism: Phytophthora macrochlamydospora; assembly: GCA_011947325.1. Classification (NCBI taxonomy): domain Eukaryota; phylum Oomycota; class Peronosporomycetes; order Peronosporales; family Peronosporaceae; genus Phytophthora; species Phytophthora macrochlamydospora. The sequence continues at coordinate 17,046 of JAAVTH010000044.1, forward strand.
TCGCTTTGCTCAGCATTTCCCTGACCCTTCCGCACGCTTTTTCAATTTTCTCTCTTGGAATGGACACCGTACGACGTATTGTATTCCATCGTAACCCCAATACGACTAGTTCGGTGCTCCACTCCGAAAATGTCCCTTCGTTGACGGACCGAGGTCCGAGCACTGCCAGCATGGCGTGCCGCAGTGTGGCTTCAGCCAGGGCCAATCTATCATCGACATCTGGCTCTATTAAAACATGGTCATCTACCCATTCATATGGGAAGAAAGGATCAGCGTCAGCAGAGTTTGATACTGATGCTGGTGAATTGGTACCAACAGGCCACGAAATCGCACGACCGAAAAGCGCATAACAAGGTGGTGATCCAGACCAACCGAAAGGTGCCGCCATATCAATAATCAGCACGCCAAGTTCGGGGACGAGAGCAGCCATGCGAAAACTTGGCTTGCACAGGTGCTCAGATGTCGAAAAGCGGTTTTCACGTCGCCTTTCAGCATCGTTTCCGACCGACGTGGCCCTGGAGCGCAAGATGTTCGATGCGGCGAGCAATCATTACCACTGATTGGTAACGCAGTTTGGGCACCGACTCCACGATAAATGCCGAATTCACGGAGTCACCTTTTGGGTGCGATAAATCGTGAATGAGGCGGACCTCGTCGACTGGGTCGGCGTCCTTCTTTCAATCGCTCCAAGTGGGCTGCACACAACTTCAGGCCACCGATCAAGAAGGGACGCGTCAACAACCATGTACTGACCAGAGTCTTGACCTGCGCGAATGCTTCGGTGACAGCCCGCAGATATTTCTTGCATGATCCGTGATTCTTGGGCGGTGGTCGTTTTGAACAGGTCCTTCGCGCCATTTTGCAATAATACCGTGGGTAGCAATGTCGAGTAAGTGGTCGAGGTGTGGATACCCATGTAGCACGAAACGTAGTCGCTCTGGGTCTAGAGCTTTGTTTGGCCTGGAGTCATTCATATCTTCTCCGCGTAAAAATCGTGTGGCTTCCTCTAAACTCATATTTTGAGACATGATAATTTGTGTCAGTGACGCGCACGCTGTCTTATCGATCTCACAACCAGAGACGACGGGAGTCCGAGATCTTCTGAATCCATACTGCCTGTGGTCTACCGATAACTTGATCTCATGCCGGAGTAACTCTTCTTCAAGCGTTGCTTGGATCATTTTTGCCGGCCGCCTTGTCAGTACCGTCAATATGCTGGAACCATGATCCTCTTTGTCGACATCAAAATGACGACTAATCATGTTCGGATCAGAGCAAGTCCTCACGTGGCTACCTAGGAGTTCTCGTTCTCCCATGTCGATGCCGGTCGTACTAGCAGGTACCCGACAGTGACCGACATCACCACCTTTGCTCTGGCCTTCAAATCTCATTTGACGATGATTCCTCGACCGACGACCACCTGGACTTCCACCAGACTGCCTCTTGCAGTGTGGTATTACCACACTACGTGCAATATTCTCGGGACAGGCTACCATGTCGATCTTGCAATCCGTCGATATCGCGACCTTATCGTGTTGGGCAGCGTGAGATAAATCACGATCCCTTTGGTGCTGCTTGGTATTCGCTTTCTTCGTGCAGTGCTGCACTTGGTGATCAGCCCGAGGAAGACGCACTGCCGATCTTCCCTTGGGGATTCACAGTTGCACGTACTCGTCTTTCAAACCACCAAACCGCCTGCCAATCTCTTGTTTTACTAAATGTGGCAACTTCTTCGGAACGAAATGACCATGTTCGCTCGGGCAGCATCCATCACTATCCGTCGTACAGCCAACTTTGGACAAGAAGCGCATGCAGAGACTTCGAGTGCTGCCGGATGCGGGGTCGACCGCCTGAGGGAGTTGGCGCAAGACATCTTTGGGATTCGGCCGAGTCTCTTCTTTCCTTCCCTAGCGTTCGACGACTTGATTTGATTCGCAGGGGCTGTATCGCTTGTACAATCGGCCCGACGGCGTCCACACCTTTCTGCATTCCCTCTAGCTGTCGGTGTATTTTAACGAACATCAGATCCCGGAGTAGGCGATCATCAGTTGAACATCGACGTTGCACCGCGTGAACGTCTCCGTTGACCTCAACCGCGCCACGAAAGTCTTCCAACAAGTCGTTAATCCAGTAGACTAGCGACGGAAGCTCAGCCGCAGTCCAGTTGACCCTCATCAAGGTATGCTCGATAAATTCCACCACGACTTCAACCAGCGTCACCAATTCAGTGCAGCAAAACTCGCGTGTATAGATCTGGAATACCTTTGTGCAGTCCACGACGTCGCCAATAGTACTGGCGGGTTTGGCCACCGCAAACTCTGCCGTGGCGGACAGATTGTCAAAGTTGGAACCACCAGCTTCTAACCACGCCACCCGCTCGTCTTGCGACAGCCTCGCGAAGTGCCTAATCGACAGGCCACTCGATCCGAATCGAATGTCATACGCGCGCGTGCAAACTCCCGGTAATGGCTTGAAGTTGACGTGCTCGGACCGTAGCATGCTTTTAACAAACACAGTAGCAGACTTACCTTTGTGCTTTGCTGAGGTCACCCGTTCGTGAACGTCCACTTGTTCCGCTCGTGGGGTGAAAGAGTATTTTTACGTTGCTGACGGCTTCTTGGAAGTGATCGATCTTGGCTCTGCTGCAACCACAGCGACGTTTTGAGCGTCGTGCGCTTGGCTACTGTCAGAGTCATTCGTGCGCCGCCTCATACTTAGAAAGCGCTCTAAGAGGTCAGGGTCGCCACTGAGTTTTTCCACGATGAGAGCGTCACGGTCAAGAGCTGTTCGTTGTCGTTTTCGACCGATGTCAGCTTGGTCTCTGTAGGAGTCATGAGCTCGTTTCTCACCGCGATTGAGTGGCTGGGACCGAGAAGACGCATGGTTTGCTTCAGAACTGTCTTGTGGAGAATCGTCATCATCTTGGAACGGGTCAAACAGTGTATTCCCATCACCGACCGAACCTTGTAGGCTCGGCCCTTCTGAAATTGACACGTCAACCACCGAAGGGCGGCAGAACGAGTGCCCTACCGATGACGGCACTGGAGCTACACCGCCATCGACGAAAAATGCAAAGTCGACTGCGTGTTGTAGCGAGAAGTGTACTAACTCGCCCGACCGCGGGTCTATCCATCGACATGCCTTTGCCGACGAGGGATGGCTCTCTTCTATTATCAAACCATCCAATATTTCTGGTAAGTTGTTAGAACTGCGCTCCCCTTCGCGCCCAAGAACCCGATTGAGGATGGACGATTCGATCAAATCAATTTCATCCGAGCTCCAGTAGTTGCAATCGAACTGAACGTGCTCGAGGGTTAGAGCTACCACAGGTGGAACGATAGCAACAGATTCCGACGACACTGAGAAAAGCTGCTCGTGAGATCGGACAGATACCTTGTTGCCATCCACGGCTACGACTTGTCCATAGTGGACCGCTTCAGCTGTCTTCATCGACACTGGACGCCTCAGGAGAGATCTTCTGTGTGCTTTGTTTACCTCTTGCGCTGAGACCACGTTGTCGGCTGCCATGGGACGGGAAATTGTGCCCTCTCTACCTTCAAGTCTCCGATACGACACCACATCTTGTTCAATCCGAAGCACCTTCGCGTAGAATGGATAGTCGAAGTCTTCTTCGACCATTTCCGGCAACAGAAAGAGGAAGGAGCGGGACGAGAGGCGCACCATCTTGGAGATAGCTGATAACTTGGTTGTTGTGCTTAAGCCGCGGCGAAGTAAATCGGAAACTAACTCTGCTCCTGCTCTACGGCCTCTTAGTGGTTACGTCTTCTGCGTTGGTTTCGATTTTCTCCTTCCACTTGAAAAGCTATTTTCACTAACGTGAAAATAACCAGCTTCCCAGAGTCGCACTTGAAATAGTTTTTGTTAGCTGTTTGTGTTAACAAAATAATCAATTAATCGGGCATTAATAAATTGGCAGCTGCGGTTTTTGTAAGGTTGCGTAGTTGTAGTTGAGTTGAAATGATTTGATTAACTTGTTAGCGAATTCTCTCGTGTGGAAGGTGTAGCTTAGATAATCTATCTAATCAAGAATCCACTCGCAGAATTCATCTAAACTCGCGGGAACCTGATACTCTGCGGCCGTGCTAAAGGAATGTCCTTCGGGGAACAAACCCCAATTGCCGGACCAGTTCTGCAATTGCGGAGCAATCGCAATGGAGATCCGCCGCATACTGGTAAACGAATAGGTAGCGTGTCTTATAGCAGATTAGCGATGCTTAGCATTCCTGCCTCCGTTTCACAGAATTGAATGTTATTTTGCAATCTCCATGTGGCACGGACAACAATAGCAGTTTGCACTTTCCAAAGAAGCAGCAATTCTTTTGCTTCTCTCTCCACCTTGTGCGGATATCTTGGAGCTTTAGAAGAAGCAACAGTCGCCAGCTTAGAGATGGTCGGAAGACTGATGACCACGGAGCCCACACTTGGCGCCACATTTCTTTCAAGGCTGGGCACGTATAAAAGCAGTGCTCAACCGTTTCGATAGCTTGACACGTTGGACGAACACATAGTTGAATGTTTAGACCCAGCGATCTTAGGAAGTAAGGCCGCGAGCACACAGTCAAAGCACCAAAATACAGATGCAGCATTACGTCATGAATCACAGGTAGGAGGAACCCACGAAGCATGCCTGTCGGCCAGTACTATACAGCCTCTATCAAATTAATCGTTTGTAGTATGGCCACCAGTACTACGAAAAACTGGTGATGATTGCATCGTAACGCTTCTCGCTGCTCTTGGTGCATCGATTTCCACAAACGATGTGGGATCTTCTTGATATATGCTTAAACTTGATAAAATCGCGGACTTTAAACAAATCCCGGACCAAGAGCATTCTGATACGTCGGCACCGAGATAGCAATGTCTAGGGTGCTGGCGTCGTCGGCACGCCGAAAACGCGGCCGCGAGTTGCCAGCCGCCGCCGCCAGCGCGACCTCCATCTCCATCACGTCCACCACGACATGTCCAGCCGCAAAATGAGCCTGGCGACGCGCTAGCGCTACTATTGCTTGGCTTCGGTCACGGCGCGCTGGCTGGCCGACAGAATGGGGAAAGGAGGGGGTCTTGGGGCCTTGCGAGCGGCTTGGTTATTTGAGGCTGCTGTGGGGGCGACGATGGTCTGAACTGAGCAATGTGCTATATAAACGTCTTTAGAGCAATTAGGCGGATTTTAGCCAATAGAGGGGAGGTGCCTCCACCGGATCACAGTACTGCCTCCACCTATTCCATGTAAAAAATGGTCGCTAACTATAGTTTTGCCTCCATCGCCTCCATCGGTTTGCACTGCAGATCGCGTATCATGTATGCAGATCATTCAAATTGCTTTTCCTATCAATACCAATCAATATAGTTTTATCAACTATCACTATTCTTTTCATTTTCTCTTAGTCCCATCCTATTTTTCTCATTTACCTACCCCATTTCATACTATTTACACTTTCATTTTAACTCAAACCATACCATATTAATCTTAAACTATAAGAATGCATGCCCTACCGCACGCATACTCTGCACACATTCCCACTCTACACACTTTTATTCTACACAAACTTACACTCACTCACCTTCATACTATTCCCAACAACACTCTCACATTCATAATTAGCCATAACCATTTAACACTACCTATCATTAATCGTCGTTTCATTAACTATTCTACATACGTTTTTGTCGTTCCCATGCACACATATATATTATACAACACGCTTATTCTACACATATTCTCCCTCTACAACACACTTCTCAACATCCAATTATACTCTGCATACACTCGTACTATACAAACACTCAAACCTACGTGCGCACATTCATTTGCTACGCATATTTGGACATTACACACCTTTTTCTTCTAATCACAAACTCAAATACTAATTCTCTTTGTGTTCTTAGTTGAGTCCCACCAGCATGTTCACCTTGTGTCGAAACATATATATTCACTGTTTCGATTCAGTCGGGCGTACGATGCCTGCAATGGCTTTTGTGAACGCTGATTGGCTCATGTATCTGTTTCTGTCACTTCGACTATCACCATCTTGTTTCCCACATATGAAAACGTAGTCTCTCCAGTTTTCAGCCCAAACGGGTGTGTACAGTCGTAGTTATCGATCCTGATCGCTGACTGGCTGATGCATTTGTTTCTGTGACTTCAAACTATCGCCATCTTCTTCCCCACATACGAAAACGTAGTCTCCTAAGTTCTCATCCCAAACGGGAGTAAGCTGCCGTAATTAACCTTACAGATCGTTGATTAATTGACAGTCCTTACTCTATCACTTCGCAGTGTAACCATCGTGTTCCTCATATACAAACACGTAATTCTCCAAGGTTTTAGTCGAAACAGGTGTGTGCAGCCGGTGATAACTTTGCTACTCGCTGATTGGCTGATGGGCCTCTATATGTCACTTCAGAAAATCGCTATCGTGTTGTCCACATATGAAAACGTAGCTCCCCAAGTTTTCAGTCCAAGCCGTAGAGTACAGCAGTAGTTATCCCTCCTGATCTCTGATTAGCTGATAGGCTTGTCTCTGCCACACAGGAGTGCCACCATCGTGTTCACAGACATACAAAAACGTATGTGTACTTAGTTTCACTATGTGTGGTCTAGTTTTGTTAAAAAAATCGTCAAACCCACCGATACATGTGCTGCGAATGCCGTAAAACCTGTGTTGTATCCGACGGACTGTTATTTCCGACAAGACCAGCCGGCCAATGGCAGGGTCCCATTCTAAACAGCAGAAAATTGGTGTTATTTCCGACATCTTAAACAATTGACTGTTTCTCAAACGCTAAACTTGTGTTGCAAAATGTCAGTCGCGGCAACCTCCAATCGCACTCTCCATTTCTATAGATGGCTCGAACGCAGATCCAACCAAGTGCTGGGCGACGTCCGCGTCAATACAAGCGCTCCACACCGACATACCAGTTTCGTCTCGATGTCGTTCGTCATTGCGAGGTGCACGGGGTCCAGGCAGTGCTTACCTTCTTCTTCCCCGACGCGACACGAAGCGGAAGAGCATCCATCTCTGGGTCAATAACAAGGTGAAGATCGAGAAGGCTGGCCAGAGCAGCTCGACGAGTCCTCTTCGCAAGCTTCGAGCGGCTGGAACCGCCACTGTGCTGCCCGCCGAGACGGAAACCGAGCTGGTGAGCTGGGTCAACACATACAGGAGCGAGGGAGCACCTGTGTCCGCCATCATGCTTCAGCTTAAGGCGCAGGAGTTTGCTGCAGCTGTCGGAATCAGCCGCTCGGTGTTTTCTGGCGCGTGGGCGTGGCGCGCTGGTTTTCTTAAGAGGCACTCGTTGCGCTTTCGGGCGCGCACTCGGCAGGGTCAAAAGACTCCAGAAGACAGAGCGGCAGCAGTTCGAGCGATGACCAAGATGCTGAGTGAGAAGATGCACGAGCTCGGCGTGGACGTCGCTTACAACGCGGACCAGTCGCCGGTCCTATTCGAGTACGTACCAAGGTCAACACTCGACAAGAAGGGCGCCCGCACTGTGTGGGTCCGCACGTGTGGCAAGGACAAGGTGCGCATGACCTGCATGCTGCTAGGGTCGTCGTTCGGCGAGAAGCGCACGCCATTTCTCGTGCTCAAGTGTCGTCCGTCCAAGGTGCCCAAGATCCACCGGGAGAAAGTTGCGACCCGTCACGGGTTGGGCAAGCAGCTGTGGAAGCAGATCAAGCGCCTGCAAGAGCGGCACGGCGTCCAGATCTACGCTAACGTGACGGGCTGGTGGAATGCGTACTTGTCCAAGCAGTGGCTGGACTACAACTTCAAGCATCGACAGGATCCGAGCCGCCCCATACCACTGCTGCTCGACGGCGTTTCCAAGCACTGAACAGAAGATGTGCTCGCGAGGGCGCGCGCGTTGAACGTGCACCTGCTTCCTGTGCCCGCTGGTCATATTGGTATCTGCCAGCCGGCCGATATTGCCTGGAACTGGCCTCTGAAGGAAAGGCTCCGCCAGCGGTGGGTCGCCTGGCTCACCGAGAAGCTAAGTGGGCCGCCCGAGGCGTACCGTGGTGGAGTCAAGGGCCCGACGCGAGAGGACGCGATTTCCTGGGTCGCCGGGGCATGGAGCGAACTCGCGGCCAGTACGATCTCGAACGGCTTCAACGGGATTCTAACGGAGCCCAAAGCGGACAAGGACCTTGAAGTGGCATCGGATGCCGTCGCGGACCGGCTGGAGAGCCTAAACCTCCTTGATCCCGAGGTAGACGAGGTTGATCGTGATGGAGATGTCGTTGATAGAATTCTCTGTGACGGTGAGGTGACTGTGTAGTTGTTAGAGGGCTCATAGTGTATGCACGACTACTTAAAAATGAATCGCATCTCAGCACTGCATTGCAGGACTTTGTTGGAGTTGTCGCCCGCGGTGGGAGGGTTCTGGTGGCAAACCCCTCCTGAATCCAATGGTAGCCATCCCGAGGTCTAATTCGTCGACTTTTAATATTCCAGCTGTTTTGGCAGCTGTTGTCATGCTTGTCTGAAAAGTCGCATAGTTGCGCTTACAGAAATATTGGTGTCGGATACAACTCAGGCTTTACGGTACGTATGAAGAGCACACATTCGGACACAGCTACTTTAACTGCTCATCCTGATATCCCCGACATAAGGGTCTTTGTCCCGAGGAGCTCGGTGTTGGCACTAACCCTTTCAAGGAGGAGATCAGGTACACGCGGCCTGTGTGGATGGACGGCACGCAAGTCATTTGGTGACACTAAATCGCGCCTTTGACAAAAGCAGAAATTCCTGCCTTGTGAAAGCATTTCCACGATACCATTGTTGTCACGATGCTCCTCGCCGCTTTCCAGTTTATTTATGTTGGTGCCGACGTTTTTGCTGGCGTCAGTATGAATTACAGTGCAAATGGAAACGCTCCTGTTCTCAACGAGCCAGTTGCTCCGGCGGGTAGTTTCGTTTCTCAGCAAAAGAGTAGGAAATACAAGTGTCCAAGAATCCGAATGGGCATGTTGCAGCACGCCACCAGGCTTAAGAGCGTCACTTGATCGAGGCGATTCGCGGTGTCTGGGCGCACGGAGTGGACATTGCGACACGAGTTGACATGCTACGGGACCGATCTCTGTCGATTTCAGAGAGAAACCACCGAAGTCTACTAGTGATAGAAAGTCCAATGCACCAGGCACCTACAAAGGTGTATCACATTAATTTGATAATAAATGCTCACAAATCAGGATATGCGTTTTAGGTCATGGAGTGGTTTCTGGCAATGCTTCAAGCTACTTATTCGGAGTCAGATGCTTTGAATGGGGCATTGTGTACAACACGAAGCCGCAACCTTCCGTTCGCGCGGACTGTGGAATTTACATGTTACACGCAATGGAGTTAATTGCACGCTAGATTACAGCGGAGAAACCCGTCTCGCTACCAGAACATATAGCTGTTTGGACTACCGGCGCGTTTGACGTCACGAAGGTAGCTGCATATCACGCTCAACTCCACAACCGATTTCAACAACGCAAAAAAGTAATGTATGCATACATGATTTTTCTCCCGTTATTTCGTGCGGTCATTCAAAGTAACACTGTGGTACCACAATGATGTAGATACCGCAAAGCTACAGTGTGATACCTCAGTCAGGGGTTCATAGTAATTCGAAAGTAGGTACGGAACAGCTACAAAAAGGCTACTATATAGTAGTAGCTACAGCTACACTACACCCTCAGATTCTGATGCAGTCATATATTCATGCAGCACTGATCCTATCCATTATGTAGCTGAATTTGCACTACATCGAACAACTATTTTTAGACCTTCGATCTTCACAAGTCATGAGATCTTATCGCTCAACATAGCTCTCTCCAAGCCTCATTCCGGTACATCTCGGGTCGGCGACAACAAGTTTCACGCTGTGGCCGTCAGAGAGGCCGTCTGAGATGAGCTGCAAAGCAAAGGACTGTAAGTTGGGAAGTGATTTGGAGGTGGAGCCGTGTTCGGTCTGCGGGCGTGGAGTTCACAACATTTGCAGCAACGAAATTTGTGAAGAAGCGAGGGTCTGCAGTCAACAATGCGCTGATGTGATTAAATCACCCACTGGATTAACTCATTCTGATAGTGGTGAAGATCATAGCACCAGTTCGTACGGCCATGGGATTCCTAGTGAGTCAACAGGCACCAACGCCGCTTGTAGTCACCAACATCCTACCAACACCAGCAGTACTTCGTCAGGAACTACCCCATCGGCCACTGACCCCAATGATCTCCAGCAACTTTTCTCAGTATGCAGCAGCATTGTGCTCGCTGAAGTGAAGTACTACAAGTACACTTCAGGTAGACACAAGATGTGGGAGTTCGTCTACGTGTTGGAGAAGGCTGTACAACACGGCAAGGCTCTTGGTACTCATCTCTGCCTTCTGTGCGTTGGAGAAGTATCTAAGCGCGGGCACAGACGTGATAACGCTTGCAAGCGTGGTCTATGCAAAGGGTTAAATGGATCCAACCTCGTTTTGCACTTGCGTTGGTGTCATCCGGATAATCCTCTTGCGATAGCGGCTCTAAGATCAGCGACAGATCAACTGCAGCAACAATTGCTCGTAGCCATGAAGAGCTCGCCCAACATTTACACAAGCCTCAAGTAGATGCTGGCGGTGCAGACGACTCTATTGGAGAGAGCCTGTCATCTAAGGCTATGTCTAGCCGACCACCTACCGACACTGAAGTTATGCAGTCGTTGAAGAAGAAACAAAAGAAACTTGACAAATCTTTCCGTCCTTCGGGAAAGCTAGTCCGAACAGCGTTAGCAGAGTGGCTGACTGATGATGGGTTGCCATACAATCTGTTGACAACAACTGCGTTTGAGACCATGGTTCGTATTGTCAGTGGTAACCCTCAGCAAAAATTACTAGCGAGAGACACGTGCAATGACATAATTGACGGACGATTCAAGCTTTTACTACTGCAGTCTCTACGTTGTTAGCCTTCGAGCACCAAAAGTTGCGGGGTATGAAATTCCTTACGCTAATACACGATGCCTGGACATGCAACAGACGCACTGGAGTGATAGGTGCATCGGTTGCGTTTATCGATCACACCTGGAGATTTCGGCACATTGCCCTACTAGCGACTGTGAAGAACAACGGACACAGCAGCCGTGAAGTTTCACTTTTGATTGAAAACTGCTGCATTGATCAGTACGGCGTCGATATCAACGACTTGGCACGTTGGACAATGTCCGATACGACTGCTAGTGCCCGAGCTGTCGCGAACTATTTCGACGAAACTGAACAGGAGGATTGTCGAATGCACGTACTTAACCTTTGCATTGGTTACGGTATCGGAATGAAGGACAACGTGAAGACAAAGACATCAACAAAATCAGACGATGAGGGGACGGTCATCATTGGCGAGCGGCAAATCGTTACTACCGGTGGAGCTCATCCTGAAGGACTGGTTGTTGTGCGAAAACTCAGGGCTTTGAACAACTATTTCTCTACACCTCAGCGAGTTAGCAAGCTAGAGAAAATCCAAGAAGCTCACAATCTACACCGCATCGCGCCAATACTCGACGTAGACGTACGTGTTGCATCCACTTGCCGGTTGATGCGGCGATCTATCATGAATTACACAGCATTGAAGCTGTACTTCATGGAAGGAGGAGGGTCGGACCCATTTTCAAACATATCTGACGGCGAGTGGATCCTCGCCCGTGAGATGGAAGGCATTACACAGCATTTAGCTGATCTCGCGCTGAATCAAGTACAATCCGAGACGCTTCAAGCTTCGTGCATGATGCTGTACCGTACAATGGCGGTGAAGCAGTTGACGAGCAAGTCATTTCGATGTTTAGTCATGCGGCCTTCCAGTGACGGATCAAATCTAGAACAGCTACATGAGCGGGAGGAGGTTTGTGTGAAGGACCTCAGCGAACCTGCAAAACATGTCTCGCCCGGTGTCTTGGCCAGACACGCGAGCGCTTTCCCATACCATCTATCCATGAGGCTGTTGCTCTCCTTCTCGACCCTAGAACCAAAAATTGTGCTTCAACGATCATCGATGGTGCTGGCTGTGCGATTAAGATTCGCGAGAAGCTTATCAAGCAAGCTAAGTCTGTAATCATCTCCGAGCACATGCGACTTCGAGGATATGACCAAGAGCAATGCCTACCAGAGAACCCCATATCAACCCCTCCTTCCTCCCAACAACGTCAAAACAATTAACCAGAAAGTCCCCGGTGGACGCATCCGTATTCTTTGGTGCGCCGGTCCCCACAAAAGCTAAAAACCGGTTTCGAGAGTCTGAGCTGAGAGCGGAAGCCAATGCGGAGTTCAAACGATGGATGTCGTTCCAAGCGGAGTGGATTGACGTGGTTGTATCACAGGACCCAAAGGCAGACCGAGATGCTCTCTCTAAAACAATGTGTTCGAAGCAATCCGACACACTGGTTTGGAATTTGCCTAAGCTTAGCAAAGTCGACATTCTGCGTTGGTTCCGAGAGGTGGGAGAATTTCGACCATGGAGAGAGTCTGGTTGGGCAAAGTATCCTCGACCGCTTTCCAAGAGAGAGTCTTCTCTACTGCTGGCATTGTGATGTCTGACTCGCGAACACGGACAGACAACGAGCGCGCTGAGAAACAGCTTTTACTTCGTGCTAACCGCCATGAGATCGAAAGCAGTACTGCTGCAGTACTACAGTAGGGATACTTCTACTACCATCTGGCCGAACAGCAGCTATATAGCAGCGTAGTCTTGCGATCCATGACAGTAGTTAATAGCTGTATGACTATGGTCTTAAAATCGCTCTACTATGAAACCCTGACCTCAGTACCACAGTGCAGAACCTCAAAGCTACAATACGGGACTTGAAAGTTGTCGCAAAGGTGCAACACAGTACAGTAAAGTGGGAAATAAATACATCGATTCAACCAAGAATAATAAACTAATAAAACTGGCAACAGCGAGAATTGTTGCCGTATCACTTGTACAGCTTGGATGTTGTTAACATCCAGTTTAATGATTTTTTGCGTGTTCAGGACAGAATCTAGCGCTTGGATGACGACCGGTCGCTCTGGAGCTTGCATGGCTAACCTGGGAGGCGCATGTGAGGCACAGATATAACAGCCCGGACGTTAGAGCAACCACGTTATGGAGGGGTGTTACCTGACATCACTGCCTCGTGGAGCAATAAGTACTCTAGCCGGGTTTGAGCCTGCCCGTGGTAGTTTATTGTTTCTCCCACGCTCTCGTGTAGAGCCCTCTATGTTTGTCAAAGTAAAGTATTTCCCCAAGGCAAAAATTGGCAACGCTCACTCATCGACTGTACTTGCGAACAAACAGTTGCGTTTTTTTTCCTGTTTTAAATAGATTCAAGGGTATCATTGTCTGGGCGTTGTGACGACAGGAAAAGGTTTAAGATCAATGCTCCTTCGCCAAATAGTAGAATACCAATAAGCCATGAGGACAAAACTTCTCAGCTTTGTGACTCATGAATGCACCAAACTCTATTTGCCCAACTTGGTTAGGCGCATAACCAAACGACAGCTCGGCATGGACTGTATCATTTTCCAGATTGAATCAGTATCGCCAAGTTCCATTTTACGGGATGACTCTCCACGCATCAACTCATAGTGGTTGGGCGGAAATGCGAGTACGTTGCAGAGACTTGTAGATGCTTCTCAGGAGTTGCTAAAAAAATCGCTAAGGATCGAATTTGATCAGTACTTGTGTATCCGTAAGGATTGTAACAGCACTGCGGTCTTCAAAGTTCCTGCGTTTGCGCTCGTCTTCTTCGTACTCTGACATTTTGAGGAGGGCTGTTACTGCCTGGTTTCGTGGAGACGGGTGGCTGTTAATATGACCGCGTGCCTGTTGTTTCCACAAGTCTATCGTCGCTGCAACATAACGGTTCATAGTGGCTACGCCAGCAGCATTCGTCCTTTCGTTAACTATAGCACCACTCTTGTATCGTTTAGCCAGACCGATGAATCATTCCTCAAATAACTAATGAATATTTTTGCTTGTTACTGTAGTGCGCGTTAAGTTGTTGAACGCTGCCCTTTCGACGAACACCAATCGAGGAATTCCTGCTGTGAGTAAAAACGCTTGGTGTTGCTGGGACGGCATTGTGTGGCTTTCGCGTACGTCCTCACAGCGGACTCCTGCAGCTCCACATTCGTTCAGGCTTCCTCGGACATGGCGTTCTTTTGCGACGCAATCGTATGGCCCTCTCGCCCACCCATTACTACCGATAACTCTCAAAAAGATGCGAGTTCAAATAAATCCGATGTTTAACCAATGTCAGGGGCAATAACTAACCCCCTCCAAAAAAAAAAAAAATTCCTTGACTCTCGAACTCAGCCCTGCATGCATTACTTCCAGTTGACAAACCTTCATCTTTCGTTGTCGACCGTATGAAAATCCCAGTCAGTTGTGCTACAGAAAATTGGTAGTTCCTGTAGAGATACCCAGTTCGTTCGTTGTGGCAACAAAAATACTTTCTCCTGCACCAAGCAAACTACACGTAATCCGTACCACTCTGGATGGCTCCTCCCAGGCGTTCTTCCGCCAGTCCGCAGTCCTAGATCTCGGCTGTGTCAAAGAAGTTGAGACGAGCTCATAGTCCATCTTGACTTTTTCAAGGTTTTTGTTTGTCCTGAAATTCTGAAGACCACCAGTGACAGTGCATTCTATTCTGCCGTTACTCTTTGTTCACCTCCATCGATACTACTATCTACCATTCAACACCCGGTATCGAGTTCGTGGATAACTGGTCGTATAGGTCTAAGACGTGCTGTTGATCGGAAGTAAAACAAAAGTGTTCCGCTGTAGAATTATCGACTATCGACGATGTCATTTCCCTGTGATTCTTCCATGAACAACCCCACGAACACTGCCAAATCTCTTGACAAGAGACTTCATGCATGTATTCCTCCTATTGGAGAGGCCGATCCCATCGCAAACGAATTCCTGCTGCGGCACCATGTGTCCGAAACGACGTTGACGACACCTCAACCTTGGTGTCGATTATGAGGGCCATTAGCGTTCACATTCTCCAATTCGCTCGGTGCCACGCAGCAGCTACAATGGCTTTGAGCAAGACGGTGTTTTCATTCTTGGTCGCGCTTGCTGCCGTTGCAAACGCTCAATCAACCAGCAATTGCACTCTTAGTTCCTCGGAAGGCTGCCCGATAGACTCCCTGACTTCGAGCGCGGACGGAAGTGTGTTAATCTACCCGGGCGGCAACACGCGCTGCGCCTTCGACAACTACAAGGACAACACAACAACGTTCGAGTCGAGCTCGACGTACTTTTTCCAAGTGTTTCCGAACCAGAAGCAAGACAAGTCCAAGGTTCTCCTGTATTTCCAAGGCGGTGGCGCATGCGTGGATGACAACACGTGCAATTTCGCACTGCAGTGTCAGCTTGGCGCCAATTCTCTGATCACGACAACCGCCAAGGTTGACAACAGCGGTATCACTGACCGCAATGCAGACGGCAACCCTTTCAAGGACTGGAATATCGTGTTTCTGCCGTACTGCACGGGGACCTCTTTGTCGGGAACAAACACTTGGACCCTTACGAGAGCCCTTACAGCCAAGCGCTCGGAAACAAGCAGTGCCTCGGCCAGAATCAAGGGATGGCGCTGAACGGCTACAACAACGCCAAGGCAGTGCTGGACTGGGCGGTTGAAAACTTTCCCAATCCAGAGCATTTGGTCGTGGGCGGCTACAGTGCTGGATCGCTGGCGGCGCAGCTCTGGTCGGCGCAAGTTGCCGATATGTGGGAAGTCCAGCAAAAGTCGACGAAGTTCCAAGTGCTGGCCGACAGCTACGTCGGCGTGTTCCCGGAGCACAAGGTGGCGGCCAGCTCACTCATCAACTACTTTGGCGGATGCGATGTCGACCTCAAGTTTCCGAAGCCCCTGATGTCGGCGTGCAAGGATGCCACCGCCACTGCCACTGAATTGGTCGATTCGCTGATCAAGGAGGTCCCAAACAGCGAGTGGTTGTTCATCGACAGCACTGCCGACCGCACGCAGCGCAAGTTCTACGAGCTCGTCCGTCTGGGCATCGCAGGGTACCCGTTCACGACGCTGCTGGATGCGGGCGAGTTCTACGGCAACCTGACGCAAATTCTGGACTCGCATGCCAAGCTCACGGATGTGACCCGGTTCAACATTGACAGTGAACAGCACGTCTGGCTGAACTCGGAGGCGTACAAGACGGCCCAGGACGTGGACGGCAAGGTGCTCGGCGACGTGCTCGCGGGGTGGCTGGGCCAAGCCGCTCGCAACGCGACGGGCAACGCGACCACGCAACGCGACCACGCTGGAAGGTGGTCGTGAGTAATAGAGCGGCTGTTTTCGATTGTAAATTTTTGTATGGGATTTCGTGCAGTGCATACAACAATCAAGTGCGTTTCTTGAGCCCAGTTTTGAGTTGGTTGAGCCCGCGATGGCGCTGCACCGCAAGCAGCGCGGCTCGGTGGACGTATCTCCGCAGTACGTGCGCATTCCAGCGTCGCGCGCTAATAGCGGTCAAGGCTCCGGGTACTCGCTGCACGAGCCCCAGCCGCATGCCCGGCGGGTCTACGCCAGGCGCTACGTGGTGGGCGACCGCCCGCGCAAAATCAGCTCGCTGCAACTACGGGCGTGCTTCGTGCTCTGTGTGCTGCTCTACTTCGGGGCCATCTACTTTGCGGACGACATCGCCACGCTGGGTCGAGTGGTGGGCTCTGGAGAGAAGAACAGCAAGAGCTTCTTCGTGCACTCGCTGCAACCGCGAGGAAGAGGCAACGTGCGCGTGGGCAGAGCGGTCGGCGCAAAGAGGGCGGAGGCGACGCTGTTGCCGACACAAACTGATGGCCTCGCTAACGACATGGTGGAGACCGAACAGGACAATCCGCCGTTGGAGACCGAGACCCCATACACACGGGTTGAACCGGAGGCAACTGCCGAACCTTTGGACGCGGAGGCGACACTAATGGTGGCGACGAGTCCGGAGAAACATGCTATTGAAGAGGGAGGGCTAGAAGGTGGGGTTCACCCTGACGACAAGGGCGATGGTGACAAAGCTTCAGCAAGTCCTGCTACGGCGAATGGCGGGGGCGGCGATGGCGGTGCAAGTCATCTCAAACAGAGCGATGCGGAGCACCAGTACCTTTCCCACCAGCACGAACGAGAGACGGCTTCGCATCCATCAGATGACCGTCGGCATGGCCATGACAAACACGAAGGCACGGCGATGCCAGCCGCGAGTCCAGCCCGTGCCGAGAAGCACGTACGAGGTGCTGCCACAGGAAATACGAGGCAAGCGGACAGCCTACCGCGAGTCGTGGCGCGCAAACCTGACGATGCAGGAGCAGGCAAGAACCAGCAAGTTAACCCCCAGGAGCTCCGTGCACGCCCCCACGAGAAGACGAGGATTTGACAGAGCACATGATATTTATGTAATAACACCAGTAAAGCACACATTTTCGACCACATTGAAGGCCACCATTCGCTCGGTCTCAAGCCCAGAAAGTTGGCTTGACACAAGTTTGCGCCCTCGACACATTTGCGTGGTCGTCACTCCGCAGTTGATGTTAAAGCGATCCAGGAAAGGGATTGAAGTTGCCGCCAACGACAATCGCTGCAAGGCTATCCGCTCGCTCGGCGATGGTATCCAACATCAAGAAACTGGATCCGCCACTGCCTCTACGGTGCTCTTCCATTGCCATGGTACCCGTCCACAGAGTCCGCGCGACAGCCGACTCAACCGCGTGCGGCCAGCTCATTTGATCTGATCAACTTGATCAGTTGGCCACACCGATCGTCAAAGCTGAAGATTGCAACACGACGACTATACTTTGTCCAAGTCGCAGCCACTCGGGGATTAGGGCTGTGAGCATAAGCTGCCTTTCCGGGAGATGTGGCTGGCACTTGGTTGTCGAGCGAGCACTTGGCTGCGGTGGGGCTCTTAGTGCGCGATTTGACTTTTGACATACACACGATGCGCCGCCCCGGGTCGTCGGCGCTACCGTCCTACGAGCGCGACAGTCGCCGCGCGGCCGAGTCGCAGCCATTGACCCACGCGCCTCCCGCGCGCTCAAGCAGTCGCTGGTGGCTGCTGTTCTACGTGGTGCTGGCCACCTACGGGCTCACAGTGTTCGGCTCCTTCGTCCTGGGATGGACGCCGCAGATCCCCACGCAGCAGCAGGAACACCCGCAGCTGGTCGACACGCCTGCTGGACATGAACCTGTGGCGAAGGAAGTCGAAGAAGGCAGACCCGTGTACGACCCGATGGAGGACGACGAGCAGGAGCTGCTCGAGGAAGACGAGAGAGCGGAGAGAGCAGATGAACCGCGCGCTCTCGCAGGAAACGATGGGGCCGTGAATGCCGAGTTTTCAGTGCCTACGAAAGACGTCGCTGAGACCGCTCCAATTGCAACGCCTGTTGCTGCTGAGCGTGTACCAGAACCAACAACCGCCGAAGCGAAAGCGACTAACGCTCCCATTGGAGGCACTGAAACGCTTGCTCTGCATGCTGAGCCGGTGGTGCTTCTGGCGACACCAAATGAAGAAGAAGCTACCGCTGCACCGGACGATATGAAAGTGCTGGTAGAACCGGAAGACGCTGGCGAGGTGCTCAAAACTTTAATCACGGCGGTACCCGTCGATGCGCCAAAAGAGTCCTGGACTGTGCAGAGTCCTGTGGAAGACAACAACAAAATGGAAACAGCAGAACCAACGACAGCAGCAACCGTCGATGAGACGCTTGCCCCAGTACGTCGATCTGAAGAGTTCCAGAAGGTGCTGGACCTGGTGCATCTCCCCACAACCAAGCCGCCAAACCCGCACTTCCACGTGTTTCCTGTGAAGGCAGTGACGAGTGATGATTCCGCAGTTGTGGATGGAATGCGGAACAGCGCTGCGGATCGCGATGCGTGGACGGTAGAACGGCACCAGCAGGAGGTTGGTCGCCTTGAGAGTCTGAAGGAGGAAGCGAAGCAGGAGAGCGAGCGATTGAAGCTGTTGATTACTGCTGCAGAAAAACTGGTAGTCGAGGAGAAAGACATGCTGGAGGATAAACGTGCTCGTCGAACCTTGGACATTCGCGTGCACCAACCGCGTAAAATTCGCAACAACCTCCAGTGCAAGGGGTGGCGCCAAACTGGCGAGTGCAGTCCCTACGGAAAACGCGAGCCGAACAAAGATCTCGCGTGCAACCAGGTTTCCCAGGGTGGCGTATCAGGTTACTGCGAACTACAGGACAATGACACTGGTGAGCTCTTCCGCGTTATGCAACTTAGCTGCTCGAGCGTTCGGGATCACGTGGTATTCTCATGCGCTGAAGCCGCAGACTTTGCAAACTTTGGTATCAAGGCTCAAACTGTTTACCAGGCTGCCTTGCAGCAGAACGCGACAGACCCCTCACATTTGCTTGGGAACATTGGCGATGGCAGGGGCATCGTTATGGTGGTCTATCCCAAGATGCTCACGAGTGTTTTCGCCTCGATCAGTGTGCTGCGGTCGTACAACTGCACACTACCGATTGAGTTGTGGATCTCGCAACCAGAGGTAGTGCGGACACCGAGCATGAAGCCGACGTTGGAAATGCTTCAGCGGCGGTTCTCGAATGTAAGCGTGGAGACTATTATGGACCCAACCGTCGCTGGATTCTCTACCAAAATTCACGCCGTGGTCCACAGCAAGTTTGAAAATGTGCTCTTCCTCGATGCCGACAACGTTCCTGTTCGGGATCCGACGTACTTGTTCGAGAGCCGTGAGTATCGCGAGAAAGGCGCCATTTTCTGGCCGGACTTTTGGCATCCGGAGAAAACCATTTTCAATATCCAGCACGAATCGCTGCTCTGGGAGCTCGTTGATCTGCCATTCGTGGACATGTTCGAGCAAGAGAGTGGCCAAATTCTCATCAACCGGAAGCGAGCCGCAATGGCCCTCGAAGTGCTAATGTTCTTTGCTTACCATCGACCGAGCCACTTTGAACGGCTAGTGTTGGCTCATGGCGACAAAGACCTCTTCCGTCTGGCTTGGATGAAGACTAACACGCCGTACTATATGATGCCGTTCCCACCGGCTGCCGCGGGTACCGAGCGAGGCACATACAAGAGGCAATTTTGTGGTATGACCATGGTTCAATTCGATGTCAACGGCGAGGTTCTCTTTTGCACCGCAACGCCAAAAACTCGACGGCAAGGTCAACAAGATTGATGCAAAGTACTGGACATACATGCAGAGGTTCAAATGGGAAACCGATACTGGGGCTGTCGTTAGTGATTCGGAAAGAGAGAATAACGTGACGCTTCCAAACGCACGGACTGCTGTGGAGCGCATGATGAGCTACGAGGACATCAAGAAGAAGTACCAGATTGGCATCCAGGCCAGCGGGCCTCTTTTAAGGAGTTCGAGTCGTGCTATGGCGCCGAGCCAAACGTCGTCGGCAACTTCAACATGACCCTGTTCGAGGACCTGCCATTTGCAAACCTGGAGCAGGAGCTGGTCGACTATGCCCACGAAGCTGCGCTTCTGATGACACAAATGCAAAATCTTGCCCAGGGGCGTCTTGGCGTTCAGTAGGTACTTTATAGATGCTTGCCGAGCGAGTCAAGTAAAAATGTAGCACTATTTACTAGAGAAGAAATACACGTCCTGTTGGTTGTCCAGATGAAATAAAGCTTGTGGATCGAGTTGAATTGAAGTCGTGTTCATCGCACATAAAGTTGCTGCAAAAATTATGTTGCAGATCCCGTCTGGCAGTTGGTTTCACTTATTCCAACGACGCGCTATGCTGCTCCTGCGCCAGCTCGTGCTGCTGCTGGTGGCGCTGCTGCCGCTTGCCGCTGGGCAGCACTGCGCGCACTTCTCCCAGGACAAGCTGTTGTCCCGACTCGAGTCGCATGTTGCCGAGTGCGTGGGAACTGACGCGTCGTCCCCAGCGCTGTCGACGTTGACCGAGAACTTTGTCGCCAACGAGTTTGACCGGCGCCAGCCGCTTGCGCTCGTGCTCTTCTCCAACTCCAGCGAGGTTTTGCAGTCGCTTTCAGGAGCAATTGCGTCTTCTCTCTTCGGTCACACGCGGTCGTCGCACACTGTGCAGAGCGTTGATTTCCAAGAGCTACTCGAGAGCCCACGGGCGTCCAACTACGACATCAAGCAAACGCTACGATCCGCGCTATCCACTCCGTTGCGCGCCTGCCCCCAGCGCACACTTTTCGTGCTAAATAATGTGCAAGCTTTGGACGATGCCGCACTCCCCGTGCTGGATGTGTTTTTGGACCCTCTCAACGGCAAACGTGCTCAATTCCAGCACTACGTTGACGGACGAGCCAGTCAAGTCTATGACTGCATCAACTCCGTCTTCCTCTTCCTGTACAAGGTCTCGGCTAACCACTCTCCTCTCGACGGAGACGAAAACACAACAGAAGCTTCTAGCAACTGGCGTGAGTTCCTGATGAAGCAATGGGCTCGCGCTGACAGCGCTGCCGAGGAATTCACACCGCAGGCGTTCGTGGGAAGACTCACCGATGCCGTGGCGGTGTTTCCCCACTGACGAAGACAAGCGCGATGGCAAGAACAAGAATTCGCGTAGGCGGCGTCAGATGTGTGAGCTCCAGCCGAAACACGGGGAGGGCGAAGACGAAGACGAAGCGCTATCGACCGTGGCCAAGTCTGCTGCCGCGGCAGCGCCAATGATAGGCTCGGCAGTATTCCTTGCACTCCCCGGGTACTTGTTGCTGCTGACGCGCGCCAAGCGCTGGAACCGTGAAACAATGAGAAAGCAAGAGCACGGCACCATTCACCGCCACAGCGGCAAGCGGAAAAAGAGGAAACCCCAGAGAAAGTGAGACCGTTCGGGATTCTTTGCAGGTTGTTAATCTAATGTAAGGGATACGAAAGAATTGTATCGACGGGAATACCAGCTAAAATCTCTCTTCCTCGTTGGTCTTGCCTACGTTTTGCTGATGAATCTGCACGGCTTGCTGAGCGAACTCGCGGACATGTTTCTCGAGTCCTGAGATCGGCAAGTCTGCAATCGCTTGTGTGTAAAAGTGCTTATTCTTACCGAGTTCACGCTGACCATAGCAACGCTGCCAATCCGGAAACTGCGGGGACGCTCGGTACGGCTGAATCTTGTAGAACGACAGCCGTGAAGATGTGTTGAAAGACAACAAATGCGTCCACATTACCGGATCTGGAAGTCCGTCCGGCTCAGGTGGCTCTAATGTCGGCGCAGGGAATTCTAGCTCCAACTGTTTTTCTGCTTCCTTGATTTCTTTTCCGTCAGGGAATCTATTCATGCCTTCCTTCGCCAGCGCCGCACGAACCTTCTTGATCGCCTCTTGCCGACGATAGATTTTCTTGCGCTTTACTTCTCCAGACAACTTGTTGGAGTTCCGGTGTAGGAATAGCACCTCCCCTGAGCATCGTGCTGTACCATGGTCATGCCGCAAAATGTGCTATTGATCACCTTGCCTGCTACAGATGGGGGCGTCTGTATCATGTGGAATGGAATTTTGAGCTTCATCCATGCAAAGCGGAATAAATCCTTGTCACCATACGCGAGCTTGAGGCGAGTGAACGGATTTGGACGGTGAAATGTGTAGAACTTCACAAGCTCTAGAGGTGCAGAGTGGCGTCTTCGATCAATGAGCAACTGACCGCTCTCCTGCTCAAACGAGTTCACAAAGGAGTCCCCAGTACCTCCCAAAGAAGAGATTGCCCATGAATGTTGAAGATGGTGTGAGTCGGCAGCCAGAAATCGGGCCAAAACACGGCACCGGTTTCCAGGAACTCGGCCGTCTTAAAAGGAAAGTTGGGTCGCGTGCGGGGACATTATCAGCGTCGAGAAACAGCACGCGCTCGAAGAGGCTATTGCAGATAGCAAAAACCTTGGCACCAAACCCATACGCCCACTGGTCCGTGATCGTGAGGAAAGAGATATCGCCAACGTCAGCTGCCAATTGCTGCAATGGAGACAGAGCCTCAGGATCACTTCGCAACTCCTGTTCTCGATACCAAATTTCGATCGGAAGCTTGCAACCGAGAACACTGCGAAGTGCTCGGATCGTTGCGTACGCACTGGCAATTAGCTGGGGATACACGACCATGACAATTCCATCGCGAGGTTCCGTCGACGCCACTGCGATGTTAGGGAGCCTGAACCCTGGGGCAAGAGCCTTGTTTGCAGCCCCGATCGACTCTGCCTGGTAGTTCACAAACGCCGGCGACTCTGCACAACGGAAGATCGCATCGTATCGTAGACTTGAGCAGTACCGCTTCAGTACTCGGAAAAGCTCTCCAGTGTCTTCATCGATTACTTCGCAGTAGCCAGACACCCCATTTGGAATCACGTTAAAGCAGGCTTTGTCGTTTTCGGGTTCACGAGGCCCGTGCGGACTACAATGAGACGTTGCACGCCAACCAACGCACTTAAGTCGGCGCTGCACTGTTTCGCCTTCGGGGAGCATTTTAACCGAACGCGCGTGCTCTTCTGCGAGTGCAGCCGCTGCTTTTTGGTCGGACCCCGATAGAGGCGGGATGTCGACCTTCTCTCGTTTCTCGTGCACGGGTGTAACCAGCTTCGCCGCCTCAGCTTCCGGCTCCGGTGTATCCGATTCTTCATTTCCACTATCCGCTGGGTTTCCGAGGAATTCCATGAGCATCAACTGCAACTCCTGGGCGTCCCGTGTGACTCTGGTCACTGCCGATCGGAAGCCGATCGGCGACCCACTAGATCCGTCGGCGACGTTAAGGTGGCTTGCTGACCAAAGAGGACGACCAAGGCGTAGAAAGCTCCGCCTAGCAGGAGTATCTTCAGGATTCGTCGCCGTCTTGGTGGGGCTGATGCTGTAAATCGGTTCTCCTCGTAGCGAGGCAATACATCCTCAATGGGCTCAGCTACAGCAGCTTGACTTGATGTCCTCGGCCGTAGCAGACGATCAACTTCCGCCATGTCTGCGATATGTTCGCGTGTGAAGCTTTGCCACGTGCCCGAGCTCGTCATCGCACATGTGCCTCGTGTCCACCGGGCCCCGCCTCACTTTCATCTGGCCCAACGCATGTGATACCTTGGGATCTCAGATCCATACGGTCGTGTAGTCGTGACTAAAGAGCGATCGACATCCATGAACGTGTCGTTCTTGGCATGCATGATCGCCGACATCGCTTTTGTGTCAAACAGCGTCCTGTAATCGGCAGCGCAGACGATAAATTATGTGCAATTGGGTGTGAATCTAGTTACCTTCCTATTTCGGAGTGGCCTCGCGAATCGATACTGCTTCCTGTGCGAATCGTCGAATATCGGACTCCAGGCCGGCGAAACTCAAGTTCGCAATCTTCTTTGCGTAAAAGCTGGGGTTCGAGCCAATGCGGCGCTGGCCGTAGCAGTGTTGCTCCTTGGGGAATTCGGGGTCAGCATTATACGTCTCGATATAATAGTCGACGCGCGGAGCCGAAGTATTAAAGGACAACAAGTGCGTCCAAATGATGGCGTCCGGCAGACCATCAACTTCGGGTGCTTCCAGTGTCGGTGCTGGAGTCATCACTGCAATTTCCGCCTCCACCTCGCTCCAGGTGGGAGTCAAGCGACCGAAACCGTCCTTAGCTTTCTTGGCAGCCAGCTTTTCTCTTGCTTTGGCCACTGCCACCGACTTGACGTTAGTGACTGCACGCTTTGGCTCGCCCGTGAGCTTGTGCGAGTTACGGTGCATGAAGATAACTTCGCCGTCGGTGTCGTGCTGGACCATCGTCATACCGCAGAACGTTTCTTCAACCACTTTGCCAGCAACTGCAGGCGGTGTCTGGATCATGTGGAAACTTGCATTCTGTTGCATCCACGCAAACCTGAAAAGATCTTTATCGCCGTGTGCTAACTTGAACCTCTCGAAATGGTTCGGGCGATGGAAAGCGTAGAAAGAGAGAACTTCCATTGCCGCAGTGTGACGTCGTCGGTCGATGAGTATTTGGCCGCTCTCCTGCTCAAACATGTCCACGAACGGCACGTTCAGCAGTTGCCACACGAGAGATTGACCGTGGACGTTGAAAATGGTTCTGTCGGGGTGCCAGAAATCGGGCCAGAAAACTGCTCCGGTGTCCGCAAACTCTTGTGACTCGAACAGGAAGCTCGGGTCTCGCACGGGGACATTGTCGGCATCCAGAAACAGCACTCGCTCAAAGAAACTGTGGTAGATAGCGAACACCTTCGAGCCATAGCCGACTGCCCTCGCGTCGTCGATCTCGTGAAATGAAATATTTCCTGTTGACTGAGCCAACTCCCGCAACGGTGCGAGCGCATTTTCATCGTCTTCATTTCCTCGGGGCGATACCAAAGCTCGATCGGAAGTCGGCAGTCAAGCACATCCCGAAGCGTGCGTAGCGTGGCGTAAGCACTCGCCAGCAATTTCGGATACACGACCATGACGATACCATCTCTTCCAGACTGCTCCATATTCACTTCAGTGACCTGTGGCACCACGTGTGGGAGGGCGTATCCGGGTGTCGACGCCTTCTTCGCCACCTCCTCCGCCCGAACATGAAACTTGACAAAGTCGGCTGCATCGATGCAGCGATATCGTGCGTCTGCTCGAACGCTATCGCAGTTGCGCTTCATGACTTGGAAGACTTCACCTGTGTCTTTGTCCTCAAGCTCGCAATACCCGGACTGTCCGTGAGGAACGGGCTTGGAGCAGGCCAAATCCAAGTCCGGCAGCCGACTGCCGTTCGGGTCGCAGTCACTGGTAGCCCGGAAGCCAAGACATCGCAAGCGAGCATCGAGCTTCTTGTTTCCCTTCTTTTCCGTCTGCTTCTTCTTCGCCCCAACCTCCTTCTCCTGTAGTCGAGCAACTGCAACAGCAGCGCGCAACGAGATTTCACGTGCGGATAGCTGAGCCGCAAGTGGAGACGACTGGGGCTGGGCTTCATCCTGGTGCAGCTTGTCTAAACTGGACGAATTTCCAGTGGTGGCACCGTTCTCCACCGCGACGACGACCGACTGGATTTGGCAGGGGCCCCGAGACCCAAGCGACTGGAGTTCCAAGCGACGAGTAACGCGGCGTAGAAGGCCCCCGCGAGCAACAGTATGCGCAGCAACCACAGTCGCCAGCATCGTCGGCTCACATGAGTCTCAGCGGATAGTACGAGAGGTCCTTCATCATAACGAGGCAGCAGTGGCGACTGGCTCGCTGTCCGTGGCCGCAACAGCGTGTGATCCATTAGCCTGGCCGACGTCGTCAGCTGAAGAGCGCGCGATGTCCTCGACCGGCAAAACCCGGAGTGGTGCAACGGATACCAGAGGCAGCTTGAGTGGCCATGACCTTCAGCCGCGCCGTGAGAAGCGGTTGCTTCTGATCGGATAAGCAAGCACCGCCGGCCAGAGACTGCTCTTGGATTCCGCCAGTTTCGTAGGCTGGCCGCTCTTTGGGATGGATTGATCGATTCTATGCGCTTCCATCCGAGTGGAAGTGCTCGCGAGTCGCGACTGCCTCGTGGTGACCACCTTCCACAGCACAAACGCCATCAAACACTGGGCCTGTTCTGCAGTCACGTATCATGGCTGATCGGGCTTCTTTCAGATGATATTAAAGCTTTAGCTGATCGATCAATAATCTGTTGTGTTCTGCGTGCATCAAACTGCTGAAAATTGCTCTCGTTCAGATTATTTTTCAGCCCGAATTCGGGCTGGTAGCTGATCCATCAGACTGATTGTCGGTCGACACCTTTTAAAGCACATTTATTCCTCGGGGATTACTAGATAACTACCTCTCCGTGGCGTTCAGCTAGCAGCAGCAAGTAAATCTCGCCACAAACATTTTCAACAGAAACCAGCCCAGAACCGTCACCAAAAAGCAGCTCCAAAATAAGCTCACAGAGCTGAAAAGGAAGTGCAAGGCATTCACGCTTCTGGAGACAAACAGTGGGTTCGGTTGGGATTCCGCTGCTCCGCAATCAGGAGTTAATGAGCCAGGTCGCTCGACACCTCTGACCGGGTTCGGTACTATCGGATGCTAGCCACCAGGACAGAAATTGCTACGATGTTTTGCGGATTGGATGATGAAGGTCGGTCCTACCTGGTTCGAGAGTTCTTCGATGACGACAACGAACAAGCTGAAAGTTCGCCGTCCGAAGCAGATGACGCTGGAGGCTTTTCCAATAGCGAATCTGACGAAAGGGACCGTCATAACTAGAGTCATTCCGAACGAAGATGAAGTGCCCATACTGGCTTTATTCATGCACAACTACGTATCTAGTAATAACTTAGGTTTCAAGCCTGCAGCTTGATCTGCACGGCCTCGGCGGCAAAGCGACGGATATCGGTCTCGATCCCCGAGAAGCTCAGCTCCGACACATTCTGCGCGTAAAAATACTCGTTCTTGGACACGTTGCGCTGCCCGTAGCAATTTTGCGACTTGGGGAATTCAGGGTCAGCGTTGTACGTCTCGACGAAATAGTGCCTTCGACTCCAGGCATTATTGAACGAGAGTAGGTGCGTCCACACGGCCGAGTCTGGGTATCCATCCGGCTCCGCAGGTTCCAACGTCGGTGGTGGGGTTTCATCTGCCTGAACTAGAGCGTCCAGCTCCGACCAACTCGGAATGGGCTTGCCCTCGAGCCTCGCTTTCTGCCGAATCTCCGACTTCTTTCGCGACCGCGCTACAGCCCGAGACCTGTAGTCGACTTCAGCTCGAAGAGGTTCGCCCGTCAGCTTGTGCGAGTTTCGATGCAGGAACAACACTTCGCCGTCAGCGTCGTGCTGCACCATCGTCAGCCCACAGAAACTCTCGTTGATGATTTTACCTGCGATGGCCGGGGCCGCTGCTATCATGTGGAACGTGGCGTTCAACTTCAGCCACGCGAACCGAAAGAGATCTTTGTCACCATGGGCCAATTTCATCGTATCGAAGTAAGACGGTCGGTTAAACGCGTAAAACCTGACAAGCTCAAGCGCCTGGGCATGACGCCGACGGTCGATAAGTATCTGGCCGCTTTCCTGCTCGAACATATTCACCATCGGCATATCAAGCAGCTCCCACACGAGAGACTGGCTGTGGATGTTGAAAATCGTCCGGGTAGGGTGCCAGAAGTCGGGCCAAAACACGGCTCCAGTGTCGATAAACTCTTGAGTCTCGAACAGGAAGGTCGGGTCTCTCGTGGGGACATTGTCGGCATCCAGGAACAGCACGCGGTCGAAAAAGCTGTTGTAAATTGAAAACACCTTCGTGCCGTAGTTGACGGCGTGCCAGTCCGTGATCTCGTGGAACGTAATGGTGGACGTCTCGTTATCAGCCGCTAGTACCTCGAGCGGCTTGAACGAGTTCGGATATCCGTTCATCTCCGCGCGACGGAACCAGATTTCGATGGGCAATTTACAGCCCAGCACATCTCGCAAAGTCTTGATCGTAGCGTAGGCGCTGGGGATTAGCTTCGGGTACACCACCATGACGATGCCATCTCGCGGAGCTAGCTCGTCCGTTCCATTGTCCGCCACGTTCGGAAGTGAAAACCCAGGTTCGAGAGCCTTGTCAGCAGCCTCCATCGCTTTGTGGCGAAAGTTGATAAAGTTATTGGCATCCGAGCAGCGAAACTTGGTGTCGTACTTGGAGCTGCTGCAATAGCGCCGCATAACGCGAAAGAGCTCGCCCGTCTCCGTGTCCTTTACTTCGCAGTAGCCTGAGTGTCCGAACGGAATAAGCTTGACGCAGTTAAAATCGTTTTCAGGCTCGCGCGGGCCGTGGGGGCTACATCCTCCTGTCGAGCGCCATCCTACGCACGTAAAGTGCCGCGGCTTCGTGTCGTTCTTAGGCAGCATGAGCACATCTAGCGCGTGCAGCTCTGCTTCCTGTCTACGCGCTTCCATTGTCGGATCAGGCGCTTCAGCCTTGACCACCGCGCTTCCGCTCGCAGAATTTGCGTCTTTGGCAGCCTGCATCTCGGCTACAACAGCTTCTCGAGCCAACTGCAATGCTTCCTGCTGTTGCGACGTCTCCATGGGCAAATCCACCACCAGCTGCACTTCCTCCCTCGTTAAGGACGGCGAGATTTGCGTCTGAGCGGTCGCGTCAACTCGGCCAAGCCTTGTTGGAGTGTCTTGTTTTGCCCCCTTCTCGTTTCGCAGCTTTTCCTGAGGCTGCTGCTTGACTACTTTCCTGTCCTCCTCCGTCTCCGGGTTGTTGGCCGCCTTGAGAATGTCCGTGATGTTCATGGTGCCGTACTCCACCCCCTCTACCTTCCTCTTCTCATTGACATTCGCCTCCATCTGCCCTGTCGAGACCTCTGTCGGGGCATCGGTTGTCTGCACCACACTGAGATTATGCGAGGACCAAGCCAGCATCAGCAACATGTACACGCCGCCAGCGACTACTAGAACTCGCGGTAGCCATGAGCGCCCGCTGGGTGACGGTAGTGCATGAGCAGAGGAACCGTCGCCCCATGGTGGGGCAGCAGCTGCGCCTCGGGGCTCTCGGACGGCGGCGGACTCGACGTGTTGGCGCGCGGCCGCAGCGATTGTTCCTGCTCCATCGCCGACTTCTCCTAACTGAGCTCCTGCGGCCTCTGCGTTGCGTTTGGGTGTGCACAGCGGCACGGGAGGGCAGCGCTAAACAGCGATGGCGAGGGATTCAGCTGGATTTGCGCAGCACGGCTATCGTGGCAGCGCAGATCGTATTGCTCTTCCCAGACGTTTGACAGACTCCTGATATGCTGTTGAGACGAGGGCGCCGACTCAAGAGTCGCGTCGTCGGCTAATACTTGTTCTGGCAGCAGTGCTGCCGCAGCACGAAACAGTACGAAGCAGCACGTATTCTTTTGATGTTTAATGCGGTCTTCACGGGCATCTATCGCGAGGCCACTGGCTAAATACAATCTACACTCTAAGCTGCTTCGGATCACGGCAGCGCACGTTGTCCCGACAGCAACAACATCGTCGGCGGCACTGTAGAAGCGGAGCTGCACGAAAGAGATTTTTGTCGTGAGGCGGGCGACGAGACCACAGCACCGGGATTGCCTGCGCTGCAAGTCCGACATGCTGCTCACCTCCCCGTGATGCCTGCCTTCTCGTAGAATTTCGCGCCTTCCATCGCGAACCGGCGCAATTCCGACTCGAGCCCGGCGAAATGCAGGTCGGCAAACTCCTGCACGACAAAGTGCTGGCTCTGGTTCAGATATCGTGTGCCGTAGCAGCTCTGACCCTTGTCGAACTCTGGGTCTGCGTTGTATGTCTCGACGTAGTAGTCGGATCGACTCGAGGTGTTCCGGAAGGACACCAAGTGCGACCAGATCGCCATATCCGGGTATCCATCGGGCTCGGGGCTTTCCAGTGTCGGGGACGGCGTTTCCTCCGGTGCTTGTGTGCTAGCGTTTTTGTCGTTGAGCGTAACGCGATCCGCCTCAGCCATTTGCTTGCGTAGTCGCTTGTTGCGTGCCCTTCGAATAGCTGCGGCCTTCATGTTGATCCCTTTTCGTCTCGGCACGCCCATGAGTTTGTGTGAGTTGCGGTGCAAAAGAGTATTTCTCCATGCGCGTCGTACTGAACCATCGTCATGCCGCAGAAACTGCCGTTGATGACCTTGCCCGCGAGAGAGGGCGGGGTCTGGATCATGTTGAATGGCACCCCTAGCTTCAGCCAAGCAAAGCGAAAGAGATCTTTGTCACCGTGCACTAGCTTCAGCTTGTCAAAGTGGTTGGGTCGGTGGAACGTGAAAAACTTCACCAGTTCCAGAGGGACAGCGTGCCGTCGTCGGTCCACCAAGAGCTGACCGCTTTCTTGCTCGAACATGCTGACAAATGGCAAGTCCAACAATTCCCACACCATCGAATGAGGTTGGATGTTGAAAATACTTCGACCAGGATGCCAGAAGTCGGGCCAAAACACGGCCCCCGCGTCTGTGAACTCTGCCGAGTCGAACAAAAAGCTGGGTTTCGCACGGGGTGTTGTCGGCATCCAGAAACAGCACGCGTTCAAAAGCGCTGTGGTAGATCGCAAACACCTTGGTCGAAAAGCTAGTGACGCCAGGTTCGCCGATCTCTCGGAAGGTAATGCTGCTGCCTTGACTCCACTGCTGCAACTGCTCGAAAGCTGACGGAAAGTACCTCATTTCCTGCGGTCGATACCACAACTCGATCGGCAGTTGACAGTCGAGTAGTTCTCTCAGTGCGCGGATTGTGGCGTAAGCGCTTGCCAGTAGCTTGGGATACACCACCATGACAATGCCATCGCGAGGTTCCTGCTGCTTGGACGCCTTCTGTGCGATGTTCGGTAGTGCAAAATTAGGCTGTTGCGCTTTACGCACCACTTCTTGTGCTTTCTGAGGGAACACCGCAAAATCCCACAGCTCCGAGCAGCGAAAGCGAGCCGTGTCACGAACACTGGAGCAGTGTCGCTTCATCACACGGAAGCGTTCTCCTGTATCTTTGTCTTGTACTTCACAGAAACCAGACGCGCCAAACGGGATGATAGAATTGCACGCTTCGTCAAGACTTGGCAGCCTGGGTCCGTCGGGGCTGCATTTATCCGTTGCCCGCCATCCTATGCAGCGTATCCGGCGCATCTTGTCCTCCCATGTTGGAAAATCTTTGAGTGTCCTCCGATGTGACTCTGCTTCTGCGACTGCAGTAGCGTCTTGCTCCTCCACGGTGACGTTTTTGTGAAGAAACTCAAACTCGAGCTCTGCAAATTCAAACTCCGACTGCAGACCGCGACCTTCGTGCTCGTGTAGATAATTCCATTGCGCGTCGTCCACCGAGGAGGCCGATATGAAGTTCCTTGTATATATAACGCCAACCTCACGGTCTTCGCCTCCATGAACGATGACGAACCAAGCCAACAGCAGAGCGGTATACAGCACGCAACCCATGACCATCACACGCTTGTAACGCCGCATCGGAGTTGGTGACGGGGACTGCGATGCGTTCATAGTGCGAGGAAGGACGGATCCATCCGAGACTGCTGCAGCACTGGCGTGGCTGACGCCTCGTGGGCGAAGCTGGGCGACGCGCATGCTGGTCAAGGACTGCGGAGCAGAAGCGGCATAATCGGCCAGTTCAATTCTCTCAAACAGACTGCAATATGCTATTCTGGATCTGTGACGCGCGCAAATGATGACTCATCGGTGACAAAGCCACTTTGAACTAAAAGGAATAAAATATTTGACCACCGTCTACTGCCCATGGATGTGCTGGACGTGGTTTACCAAAATCACGGCGTTGGGCGCCACAAAATTGCAGTGCGGACAGCGCTCGCGCTCGTCGTTCGACTCTGCTTGGAGCGGTGGGGCTGCTGGGGTGGGCATCGACGTCACGACGGGTATCATTGAGCTAAGCCGAAGGACCCAGTCCTGATTTGACTAGACCGATGAAGGCCTTGAATAGGCGCGATTGGTATGGTATTGTTGCTGTTGCCGCCTGCATGCGAAGCCTCAACATGAGAGACCAGCGTGACAGGATCTGCGCAGGCGAACGGACAGTAGGGGCATCGATCTGCGCTGGCAGTTGTCGTTGATGCCGCCGGGAAATACGCCGCCACGGTCTCGGTAGCGTTTCCTGGGTAGTGTTCTTGGCCCCGACGCGAGCGGACCCCACTTTTGCTGCGGCCATGGTACCAACGCGTACAGCAAGCGATCAATATCAGCAGCACCAGCACACAGCCCACGATGATTGCGACGGTCCATGCCGTCCAAAATGAACTGCTGTTACGTGATGCTGCCGCTGAGCCCGAAGTGGATCCAATTGCGCTTGAGGATGCCACAAATGCGAACGTTTGCGCATCCGCCAGCAATACACTGCGGCCATGGATAACAGCCTCTACTACTATCTCGCCATTATCACCAAGCGCTGAGGTAGACGAAGCATTACCGGTGCTCGAGTTGCCGCTAGCAGCAGCTAGAAGATCCGCATACGATACTTGAACCACTTCGACATTGTTTTTGGAATCTCTCCCGGTGGTTGCATCGGCTGTTAATGGAGAGAAAGTCTGCGTGCCATTCCGAACGCGAACGACGAGGTCCAGGTCATGTTGGAGCTGCAGCGACGCCCGGGTTGATCCTGGCGGGTCTGTCCATACAAGTGTCGCTCGAAGGTCCACGTCACGCGCCACTGTAAACGAAATGACTACCTCCGCGCCGTGAGCAACCGACGGCTCGCTCCCCGCCGTCGAATTCGGTAGGAAATACAGCGACGATAGATTGTTGTTCGTTGAGTTGGTGCCGCTGGAATTGCCATCGCTTCCGGAAAAATCAACAATGTTGGTGAGGTTTGGCTTGCCGTATCCTTGGTATACATCGGGGTATGTCACACCCGTTGCGTCCGAAGCCAAACTCGTGCAAGACACAACTCCACTGGCAGGAAGCGCAGCCATCCGCTGATGCAGCGAATCGCCGCTATGGATAATGAGCGCCTTGAGAAGGGCAGCTGGGACTGTCTTCATGGCATACGCAGCGTTCTTGTTACCATCCTTCCACCAGCCATCACGAAGCCACTCGAAAAGAAGCACTGCAACACCGGTAACAACTGGAGTGGCTTGGGAAGTTCCTTGGAGTGAGCACGTAGCCGAGCTTTCTTTGTTGATCCCGGCGCCTCTGACTGGCTGGAGATCAGGCTCATACCTGGCGCTACAACATCAGGTTTCAGCCTGCCGTCGGTCGTGGGCCCTGCCGAGGAGAACGAGGCGACTGTGTGCTCGTTGAAAATATCGGGACACGAATATTCCGTGAAGGAATCTGCTGCGTTGAGTGAGGCACCGACCGAGATCACATTCTTGGCCCCGGACGGCGATGAAATTGTACGCTGGCCTGTAGTTGACGTCTCACCGCTGTTGCCAGCTGCCACAACTAACAACACTTGAGGATTTTCATAAATGAACTTGTCCAGATCGCGAGCTTGTGAGCTGTAATCAGAGCCAGGCGTTCCCCACGAGAACGAGAATATGGTGGCTCCAGCACCCATTTGACTTTGTAGCAGATCACTTGCATCTGCTGGGGTTGCAAGTGTTACAGCGCAGTTGAGTTGACCTGCACAAGTCTCGCTTTGCGTTCCAATATCCATAAAGGCAATGCGTGCCTTGTCCGCAATGCCCAGATCGGAGTTCTTCCCGCTGAAGGAGCTACCAGCCAAGAGGCCAGCAACATGAGTGCCATGACCGCAGGTTATCTCTTCGGATTCGTCTGCCTTGTTTGCCCAGGCATTGTACATGACAACCTTGCGGGCCGACAATACCGGGTCCGAGAAAATATTGCGCTCGTCTTGGTTAAACTGGTCGTGATAGAGATAAAGACCGGTGTCTGTAATACCCACAATGACATCGTTACCTTGAATACCAGCAGCTCTAGCCGAATCCACGCCAACAAGACTCGGGGCATACGCATCTAAGCGTCGATGCATTTGAGCCCACTGCCTCTGCGGTTCGCCACTGAGAGCATTTCGCGTAAGTTCATGTTTTTCGTCGAGCCACTCCACGGAGCTTTCCACTAGGGCGATGGCCAAAATGTTTGTCCACGCCCTCAAGTCCTGCAATGGCTTTGTGAAAATCGATCCCGGCTGCGTATCACTCGTTTCAAACACATTCGTCAATCCAAATAGTTCGGTCGCTCGTTGCTGCAGAGAAGTCAGCACGTTTGTCTTGTCCATTCCGCTCACCAAGCGAATTTCCATTGCAGGCGCTGCCACCGTAGCATTTGCCTGGGCCTGCTGAGTCATCCTGGCACTAAGCTGCAGAGCACTTCGGGCGAACGGCATGAGTTTGAGAATCTTCGGTAGCTCCAGCATCGTATTCACACAGTCCAGGTCCTCAAGTTTCTGCGCCGTCGAGTCGTTCGCATGCACCAGCAGCACAGTGTTCTCTCCCAGACTGTCCCCTCTTTTCGTCATTAGAGGCGTCTCACTGTCATCTCCTTGCTCCCATGTGCTTTGCACAGCTACGATGCACGCTCGGTCGTCCTCCTCCTCTCCGTCCTGGAGTTTCAGCAGTCGAGGTTTCCTCTCCGCCACCTCTTCCTGCACCGAGTCTTGGTCCTGCACGTCCGGCAGCAGTTTGTCTTGGATAAACGCCAGTTGGCAGGCGTCGGCAGTGACGCTGTCGCCGCCCAGCAT
The DNA here is from genome assembly GCA_011947325.1 of Phytophthora macrochlamydospora. Taxonomy (NCBI): domain Eukaryota; phylum Oomycota; class Peronosporomycetes; order Peronosporales; family Peronosporaceae; genus Phytophthora; species Phytophthora macrochlamydospora. The sequence goes on from JAAVTH010000044.1 coordinate 52,096, forward strand.
GGCGTCAAACGCCTGGAAGAAGGCGTCGTGGAAGCCGCGGAAGACTTGAGCACTGTCGGCCGCCGAGAGCGTGAGCGAAAAGTCGAGCGCCGACGCATTCTGAGCCACGTTACTGCAGCTCAACACGTTGATCTGCTGGTCACTCGCTGCGACCTCCAGCGCTCGGTGGCGGCCGCAGAGAGACGGCGAGCACTGCGAGGCCGGCGAGAGAAGTGTGGCGGAGCAGTGGAAGCGGCAGAACGAGGCCTCGTCGGCGAACTGCAGCCCCTGAGCGTCCTCAAGCAGCGCGGCGCAGCGGCTCAGCAACCCCAAAGAGAACCCTAGCACCCGGAAGAAGCGCATTGAGCGTGGTGGTCTCTCGTTGGCGTCAACCGAAGTGTGGAAAACCGTTGCACTGTTCGAACGTAAAGGCAGTTTGCGAGTCTGATATAAGGTTCAGATGAGTGAGTAATAAGGGACTTGTGTGTCCTTGCCATATTTTTGAACTTCAGTAAAAGAGAGTGGAGTGCAGCACAAATACGAGTAGCCATAAAAAGACCGACCAGATTTCAGTCGACGCCTTGGACAAGTCGACCGCATCGCCGAGTGCTCCGCGTCCTGCAGTGGCGCCGCTCGCACCTCTGATGGAATCCGGTGCTGAAATCCAGCCGTGCGCACTACTGAGGGAGCTCACTCGCCGTACCGTCATCGCGATGTAGATTGTGGATGTATAGCTTCTGACGCTAGCACCAAGTGGCGGGCGGCGCTGGTCAACATCGACGCGAAGATCCACTCAAAAATGCCAGGTTGCCTACGTGCGGCTGCGGGGATAGGGAGATGATTGCGCCCGCTTTTCCACCTCTACTGGAGAAATGCCTGTGCTCGATGTACCCATCTCGTATTGACATGGCTGCTGCCACAGGAGCCCCTCCATGCGTCGCTGATGCCGTACCGGGAGGTGATCGACTCCGCTCTCAAATCCGTCGAGCTACTATTGCTGCAGCGATGAGCGTCATGGCCGGGAAGCTTGCATAAACTGTAATATTTAACTTAAATTGTGTACTAGGGTATAATCTTATAGATGCCGAGCCTCATTCCTGCACCATCGTCGCCTCATGGCGCCCGCAGCTCCTGCCAACCGCCACGGGCTGCTCCGCTATTTGTTGCTTGGTAGTTTGCTGTATGCTTCCGCTGTGCTGCTGCTGTCGCTGTTCAGCGTCCACACATCCAGCAGCCAACCTTCGCTGCGCTTGACAGGAATCGTCGACTCGGTCAAAAGCTCTTGGAGCCGCATCCAACGCACCCCGGAGCAGCAACAAGCAGACGACCATGCACTGAACGTGCATTTATTGCCGAGCGGGGAGACCGCGGAGCGCCGCTTCAGGTGCATTGGATGGAGAGCAACAAGCGACTGCCGACCTGACGGCCCTCGCCTGCCTGAGCGCGATCGAGCTTGCAAGAAAACGATCCCTAGAGGTGAAGCAGGATATTGCGAACTACAGGATGAGGACACTGGCGAGCTGTTTCGAGTGGCGCGACGCTCCTGCCATGACGTGGTCGGGAAAGCGGCGCTTTTCCGCTGTCTTGAAGCGCCGAGGTTCGCCAATTTCCACGTACTGGTGAAGGAAGTGATGGAGCGCGCACGTAAGCCTGGCTTCGCTCTACCAGGCTCGACAACAACCGAGAGTGAACGACGAGATGGAATTGTGATGGTCGTGTACCCCAAGCTAGTGCCAAGCGTGTACGCCACCATTCGAGCGCTGCGAGAGGTGCTGGGCTGCTCATTGCCCATCGAGGTCTGGTATCGTCCAGACGAGATGCGGAAAGTGACCGCAGCGATCGACCCGCTTCGGCAATTGGCACCACGCGATGTGGTCTTCCGTGAGATCGACGATCCTTTGGCGACTGAATTTGCTACAAAGGTGTTCGCCATCTACCACAGCGCATTCGAACGAGTTCTGTTCCTGGATTCCGACAATGTCCCGGTTCGAGACCCTGAGTTCCTGTTCCAGTCACCCGAGTTTGGGAAGACTGGTGCGGTGTTTTGGCCAGATTTTTGGCAGCCGTCGAATACTTTGTTCTATCTTCACGAGGACTCGCTGCTGTGGGAGCTGCTGCAGATGCCGTTCGTCAACATGTTTGAGCAGGAGAGCGGCCAGCTACTGATTGATCGGCGCCGCCATGCTGCCTCGCTCGAGCTCGTGCACTTCTTTACGTTTCACCGACCGAATCCGTTCGTGCAACTAAAACTCGTCTGGGGTGATAAGGATTTGTTTTGGTTGGCTTGGCTCAAGATGGAGACAACCTTCCACATGATCCAGAGTCCACCGGCAGTAGCTGGGAAGATGGTTAACGGGTCCTTTTGCGGAATGACCATGGTCCAGCACGATGCACAAGGGGGTTTACTGTTTTTCCACCGGAACACGCGCAAGCTAACTGGAGGGCGCATTCGGAACCCTGCGAACGACAAGTTTAAAGCTGTGCAGGAGCGAGTGGGGAATAGCTATTCGGACAGGAGCTTTGGGGAGGGATTAACTATGAGCAGCAAGTTGCAGGACTACCCCGACCCAGAGATTTGGACGCATTTGCTGTCTTTCCGCAGTTCGTCGCCTCACTCCAAGTACGAGATCGAGACCTACCATGCCGAGCCAGAGTTTTCAAAGGGCCAAATATGCTACGGTCGGCGGAGACCCGATGCGAATGAGCACTTTTACGTGCAGAGAATCGCGGACATGAGCTTCTCCGGTCTCGAGACAGACTTACGTCGCTTTGCAATGGAGGCGGGCCAGCTTCACCAAGCCAAGGTGGACGACATTGCAGCCAAGCAACACCGCAAACCGTTTCGACGTCAGGGGAACTAAAGCTGGACGACAAGGTTCCAACGAAGAGGGTATTGTTGACAAGAGCCGCTGCAGACGACAGAGGATTATGAACGGGATTGGATGATTCGATGGAGCGTCCCGTCATGCTGTTGATCAAAAGGAAGAGGATGCCGACCCGTCTCAATCCAATGCTGTAGCAGATGTCTGAGCATAGAGACCCTGTACCGCACAGAAAAAGCCACAACGTGGCGGCCACTTCTCGTCTTCCAACGTGCTCGCCTTCCAGCCTGGAATCTAGGCGCTCTCGAGATGCAAGCCGAACACTGTCCGTGTTCCACACGACAACTCTCTCTAATGGAGAAAGCCGAGCTCGCAAGCATGGACACCGCGCCGTGCCCCCGTCGGTGGGGACACCGTTTCTTGCGGACGCTGCTGCTGGGTAGTACGCTGTACGCCGTGATCACTCTGGGTTGGTCGATCCACAGCATGCATATGGCCAGCAGCGAAGGAGACGCTCCATCGTTCAAGTTCACGACAGTCCTGGAAAAGATTCATCGCCCGGTGGCGAATGCGCTGCAGAAGGTCAAGGACACCGTCGAGGAGATGCAGCGGACACCGTCTCCGCAAGAAATTGAGGCCGAGGACCACGCTCGCTCCGTTCAAATGATACCGAGTGGCGATCTACAGCAGCGGAATTTGACGTGCGTAGGTTGGAGAGCTACCGGCAATTGCAAGGCCGATGGCCCGCGGCAACCGACTAACGACATTACTTGCGAGCAACGAGTTCCCAACGGACGATCTGGATATTGCGAGGTGCTCGACGTAGACTCGGGTGAACGCTTCCGAGTCATGCGGCGGACTTGTGCCAGGTACAAGAGTAGTTCGGTATTCCGGTGCGCAGACGCAGTGCAGTTCGCCAACTACCACATCGAAGCCAATCGTGTCGTTGAGCAGGCTCAACGTCCTAGTTTTACTCTCCCAAACATTGCAAGCAACAAGCCGGCCGGCCAAGATGGAATTGTCATGGTTGTGTACCCCAAACTTGTTGCCAGTGCGTACGCTACGGTCCGTGCCTTGCGTGACGTCTTGGGCTGTCGGCTGCCCATCGAGATTTGGTTTCGGCAGGACAAGGTGGAGCGCGTACCGGGGTCACTTCGTCCGCTGAGGGTTCTCGCACGAAACGACAGTGCCGGCGAAATCATTTTCCGCACTATCACCGATGCGCAGGCAGTTCGATTCGGAGCGAAAGTGTTTGCTGTTTACAATAGCGGCTTCGAACGCGTACTCTTTCTTGATGCGGACAATGTCCCCGTGCAAGATCCTACGTTCTTGTTCGAGTCGCCCGAGTTTGTGAATACTGGAGCGGTGTTTTGGCCAGACTACTGGTGGCCAGGGTACACGATTTTCCATCTCCACGGGGATTCGTTGCTGTGGGAGCTGCTGGACATGTCGTACGTCGATATGTTTGAGCAGGAAAGTGGCCAACTGCTACTCGACCGTCGTAGACACGCTGCGGCTTTGGAGCTCGTGCGATTCTTCACGTTCCACCAGCCAAACCCGATCGAGCAGCTGAAGCTTCTGTGGGGAGACAAGGATCTGTTCCGGATGGCGTGGATCAAGCTGGATAAACCGTTCTACATGGTCGAGACCCCTCCCGCTCTTGCTGGCAAAATCATTGGCGAGTCGTTCTGCGGGATGACGATGGTGCAGCACGACGCCCAAGGCGAGGTGCTGTTCCTGCATCGCAACGCGAAGAAGCTCACTGGAGAAACGCTGTACCAACCCGTAAACTATCGCAATGAGGCAAGGAAGCGCGTGCGGTCCAGGCTGATCCAGCAGGGTATCCACGCACTACCGAGCGAAAAGGCTGTGCAGGAGGAGCTGGATCGAATGGACAAGACGCCGCCACCAACGCTCGAGCCCGCAGAGCCGGACGGCATTGCAGACCAAGCTGTGTGGACGCACTTGATGTCGTTCCGGAAGGACTCGCCTCGCTCCGAGTACAGGGTCAAGTCGTACAATGCGGCCCCGGAGTTCCCAGAGAATCAGCGGTGCTACGGCGAGCGCGATTTCGCGCGCAGTCGGCATTTTCAGACCCAGAGCTTTGCCGACCTCCGGTTCTCGGGGTTCGAGACCCACATACGTCGCTTTGCGATGGAGGCCGCCCAGCTCCGCCATGCGAATTAGATGGAGAGCATTTGAATAATTTATGACTTTGTCTTCGACATTAGTAGCGTGAGTCAGTAGGATTTTTCTGTCCGGCACCGCACCTTGTTGTCCCTCCTGTCCAGCAAGAATTGCACACAGATGGCCTTTGCGCGATGACGCGACGCGACTGCGATTACCAGGCACGTCCCGAGGCCGTCTCATCAACACTCCATGACGCGAGGACGAGAGAGAATCTGCTGCTCCAGCTACAGGCTGCTGGTTGAGACGGGAGCCCCGCCGTCTGGGAGGTCCTGGTGTCCTTGTCCAAACGTAACGACACCAACGCCAGCAACGTCCGCCTCTGCATGACGGCCTGCTCTGAGGCTCCCGCGGCTGGGCCAGCAAGGCCCGGCTGTTTGCCTGCCTCACGTTCTATGTTGTAGGTACAATCCGAGAGCACCCCGAACAGCAACTCTGCGTCTGCAGCACACTTGTCGCGGATGCCCAGCTAGCGCGCTGATCCTCGTGTCCATAGCTGCCAGCCGAAACTAACTGCAAAACGCCCTTGCCATTCAAAAGAAAATCCACGCCACGCCACGGGCATAGCGGGGGTCGCGAGCTGGTGGTCGGCCGCTGTCTTCGAGCCTGTCTTGGTGGTGACGCCGAGCAAGTTGGACACACACGACAATTTCGATCGTGGAAGGCGCGGTGGTCCCCCACCCGAGTCATCCGATGACCATGGCGCAGCAAATCTGCCCACCGAGCGAGACCCAGGAGAAGGAGCCGCTGATCGACGCTCCCACGTTCATGTCAAACCCCGTGCGAGCTGCGGCCCATGCGATGTCGCGAGGGTGGCGGCGATGGCCGCGGATCATGCTCATCGTGGCGTGTTTGATGTACGTGTCGCTGCTGGTCGTGTGGGCTTCAAACAATGGGGACAAGTCTGCTCAAACAGCGTCGCTGCGAGGCGAGACCGAGACCGAGACCGAGACCGAGACCGAGACCTCTTCGAAACAACTAGCGCCTGGGGATGTAGCACTACGACGATTCCAGTGTATTGGGTGGAGGGCAACTGGGAAATGCAGGCCAAACGGCCCGCGGGAACCGGAGAACGACAAGGGCTGCGACGAGGTTATCGTCGGCGGGGTGTCTGGCTTCTGCGAGGTCGAAGATGTGACTTCAGGGGAGCGCTTTCAGATCATGCGGCGCCATTGCACAAGTTTAATGCACAACGCTCCCTTCCGCTGTTCGGACGCACCGGCATTCGCCAACTTCCGCGCTCAGTCTGACGCTGCAGTTCAAAAGCTCTTGCGCCAGGCTATTCGCTACCTAACGTTGCTGAGGAAGGCGGGGCGCCGCGCGACGGCATCGTCATGGTCGTCTACCCGAAGCTTTTGGCCAGTGCCTACGCCACTGTCCGCGTGCTTCGCGACGTCCTGAAGTGCCGCCTGCCGATCGAGATCTGGTTCCACGTGGACGAGATCGGCAGCGACTATGCGTTGTTGGCGCCGCTGCAGCAGCTCGCTATTGGGGTTGGCGGTATCACGTTCCAACCGATGTACAACCCGCGGGCGACGGGCTTCCTCTCCAAAGTGTTCGCCATCTACAACAGCCACTTCGACCGCGTGCTCTTCCTAGACGCCGACAACGTGCCGGTGCGCAACCCACGCTTCCTGTTCGACTCGGCCGAGTTCCAGGCCAACGGCGCCGTGTTTTGGCCCGACTTCTGGCAACCGCGCAAAACCCTGTTCAACCTGCACGCGAGGTCGATGCTGTGGGAGCTGCTGGATCTGCCGTTCGTGGACGCGTTCGAGCAGGAGAGCGGCCAGTTGGTGGTGGACCGAACGCGCCACGCGGCCCCGCTCGAGCTGCTGTACTTTTACGCCTTCCACGAGCCCAACTTCTTCGAGAAACTCAAGCTCGTGTACGGCGACAAGGACCTGTTCCGCCTGGCGTGGATGAAGCTGAAGGCCCCGTACCACATGATGGCGGCGCTGCCGGCGTTAGCCGGGAGGTCGATCAACGGGTCTTTTGCGGGATGACGATGGTGCAGCACGACGCGGCTGGAGAGGTGCTGTTCTTGCACCGGAACCAGCACAAGTTGACTGGTGAGCGTGACGAAAAATGGAGAAGGCAGCGGCGGAGAACACGGTGGTGCCGGAGGAGGAGGCATTGGGTGCTCCGCAGCCGGACGGGTACCCGGACCCGGTGTTGTGGACGCACCTCATGTCGTTCAAGAAGGGCGTTAACTCGAAGATGTACCTGATCGACGCGTACCGAGCCGATCCGCAGTTTCCGCAGTGGCAGCCGTGCTATGGAAAGCGATACGTGGACAAACTCCGGTATTTCGAGATAGCTGAGTTTGCGAACCAAAGCTTCTCGGGGATAGAAACAGATATTCGCCGCTACGCGATGGAAGCGGGGCAGCTACGTCATGCCCAAGACGTTGTGCGGGTGGAAGAGCACCCCAGTAATGTTACGGCTAAATAATTTAGTAATCTATACGTGATGATCTTGTACTGCTAGCTTTTGAGCTCCTTCCATGGCAAAGCGCCGCAATTGCGTCTCCAACCCTGAGAAGCTAAGATCGGTGAAGTTCTGGAGGTAGAAGTTCTCGCCCGAATTGACGAGTCGATGGCCGTAGCAGCGCTGCCACTTTGGAAAGTCGGGCTCAGCCGTGTAGGACCTAATGCGGTAGTCCACAGGGTCCGACGTGTTACGATACGACATCAAATGTGTCCACATTGCCGGATCGGGTAGCTGGTCGGGTTCTGGGGCTTCCAATGTAGGCGGGGGCGTTTGATGCAAAATATCGAGCTCAACTTGAACTGCTGCTTCGTCGGGGATAGCGCGAACGCCCTGCTGGAGCAACTTCTGTCGAGCTCGTTTGCGAGCTTCAAATTTATAGTTGATCTCTTCACGCTTCACCTTCCCGGTGAGTTTGTTGGAGTTGCGGTGAAGGAATAACACGCTTCCTTCAGCGTCGTGTTGAACCATGGTCATCCCACAGAACGACTCGTTCACAATTTTCCCAGCAACTGCGGGCGGAGTCTGAACCATGTAGAACGGAACATCCAGCTTGATCCACGCGTAGCGAAAGAGATCCTTGTCACCGTAGACAAGCTTGAGCTGATCGAAATGGTTTGGGCTGTGGAATGTGAAGAAGTTCACCAACTCCATGGGCGCAGCATGTCGGCGCCGGTCGAGAAGCAGTTGGCCACTTTCCTGCTCAAACATCTTCACGTAAGGCATATCCAGTAGCTGCCATAGCAACGAGTCGCCCATAATGTGGAAAATCGTCCATCCAGGATGCCAAAAGTCCGGCCAAAACACTGCGCCAGTTTTCACGAACTCGGGCGATGAAAAGAGAAATGTCGGGTCTCGGACTGGTACGTTGTCAGCATCGAGAAACAGCACTTGGTCGAAGTGGCTGTTGTAAATGGCGTGAATTTTCGCTGCAAAGCGGAGCGCTCGGCGGTCGCTGATCTCACGGAATGTGATTCCTCCAACAGCATTTGCCAGTTCATCTAGCGGACGGAGAGCTCCAGGCACTCGACGCATCTCGTCAGTGCGGAACCAAATCTCGATGGGCAAACTGCACTTCAGGACGTCGCGCAGCACGCGAACGGAAGCATAAGCGCTGGCCAACAAACTGGGGTACACGACCATGACAATTCCGGCGCTTGGTTCATCTCCATTCTTCTTCACATTGGGGAGAGCAAAACCCGGTGCGGTTGCTCGTTCCGCCACTTTCCTGCCTCGCACATGAAAGTTGGCGAAATCTGGTGCGTCAGAGCACACGAACTTGGCCCCCTTCTTGCCGGTGCTGCAGCCTCGACGCATCACACGGTACCGTTCACCCGAATCAATATCTTCAATCTCGCAGTACCCGGAAACTCCGTCCTCAACTCGGCGGTCACAAGGTCGATCGTTCTCTAGATCACGTGGTCCATCGGCGGAGCAGTCTCGCGTAGCTCGGAAGCCAACGCACCGGAAATTGCGTTCAACTGTTTCTCCACTTGGCAAGTTCTTCACATTGCGGGCATGGGCTTCAGCGTCGAGTTGCTCTGGTGATACAGAGTAGCGCCCGTTTGTGAGCAGATTCAGCAGCGAGACTGGGAGACTTTGGTCGCTCGACACGTCGTGCACATTGGAGATGGCCCAGAACAGCATGGCACTCGAGTACAAGACACTCGCCACTAGCATCAGGCGCAACAACCCAGGGCGGCATTTAGGCACAATCGGGGACACGTCCACGGACGAGTCCGGCATGCTTCTGGCCTAGCCGATCCTGAAGTGCGCATGGCAGAGCTCTGCACGGCGAGAGAGGACGCATACGATTGGTCGGGCCAGCTGATACTGGTACGGCTAGACGACAGGCGTTGTTGCAACGCGCACTGCTCAAGATGAATCACCATGGCACAGATGAAGGATGAGACTAATAGCACAACGCTACTGCTTGGGCTGCTAGCAGATTCCCATAAGCATCGAGTATTATATCCATGGTACACTGTTCATTTATTTTACGCTAAGCATGAACTTCTGTTGCTTCTACGGCAAAATGCCGGAGGTCGGACTCGATGCCAGCGAAGCTTGTGTTCGAGAACTCCATCAAGTCAAAATACCGGAACCTGTTCACGTATCGCTTTCCATAGCACGGCTGCCACTGCGGAAACTGCGGATCGGCTCGGTACGCGTCGATCAAGTACATCTTCGAGTTAACGCCCTTCTTGAACGACATGAGGTGCGTCCACAACACCGGGTCCGGGTACCCGTCCGGCTGCGGAGCACCCAATGCCTCCTCCTCCGGCACCACCGTGTTCTCCGCCGCTGCCTTCTCCATTTTTCGTCGCGCTCACCAGTCAACTTGTGCTGGTTCCGGTGCAAGAACAGCACCTCTCCAGCCGCGTCGTGCTGCACCATCGTCATCCCGCAAAAGACCCGTTGATCGACCTCCCGGCTAACGCCGGCAGCGCCGCCATCATGTGGTACGGGGCCTTCAGCTTCATCCACGCCAGGCGGAACAGGTCCTTGTCGCCGTACACGAGCTTGAGTTTCTCGAAGAAGTTGGGCTCGTGGAAGGCGTAAAAGTACAGCAGCTCGAGCGGGGCCGCGTGGCGCGTTCGGTCCACCACCAACTGGCCGCTCTCCTGCTCGAACGCGTCCACGAACGGCAGATCCAGCAGCTCCCACAGCATCGACCTCGCGTGCAGGTTGAACAGGGTTTTGCGCGGTTGCCAGAAGTCGGGCCAAAACACGGCGCCGTTGGCCTGGAACTCGGCCGAGTCGAACAGGAAGCGTGGGTTGCGCACCGGCACGTTGTCGGCGTCTAGGAAGAGCACGCGGTCGAAGTGGCTGTTGTAGATGGCGAACACTTTGGAGAGGAAGCCCGTCGCCCGCGGGTTGTACATCGGGTGGAATGAAATGCCACCAACAAAAATGGCGAGTTGCTGCAGCGGCGCCAACAACGCATAGTCGCTGCCGATCTCGTCCACGTGGAACCAGATCTCGATCGGCAGGCGGCACTTCAGGACGTCACGAAGGACGCGGATAGTAGCGTAGGCACTGGCCAAAAGCTTCGGGTAGACGACCATGACGATGCCGTCGCGCGGCGCCACGCCTTCCTCAGCAACGTTAGGTAGCGAATAGCCTGGCGCAAGAGCTTTTGAACTGCAGCGTCAGACTGAGCACGGAATCTGGCGAATTTTGGCGCGTCTGAGCAGCGGAAGGGAATGCCGCGCATCAATCCGTTGCAGTAGCGCCTCATGACTTGGAATCGCTCCTTAGAGTCCAGGTCCTCCACCTCGCAGAAGCCAGACATGCCGTCCACGATGACGTCGTCACAGCCCAGATCCTTGCTGGGGTCACGATGCCCGGTTGGACTGCACGCAGTTGTTGCTCTCCAGCCGACGCATTGGAGCCGTCGGGCAATCGTCTCTCCTGACGGAAGAGGCTTCGCTTCGTCGGATTCGTTGGCAGCTAGTTGGGACCGGACAGCCTGCAATTTGTCGGTGCCGTTAACCCTCGCGCTGGTTGTCATACTTGCACTCGTGCTAAACGCCGTGTTTGCTCGTGAGGTGATTGCCGCCAGCACGAACACCGAGCAGACCGTGAGGAAGCCGACGGCGACCATCCTCCCGGGAAGTTCCTTGGCGCGTCCAGGGCTGGGAGGGTTCCCCGGCGACGTCGCTAGGATCTGCATCGCGGAGAATATTGGCTAGTGGACGGCGGCGACAGGCGAAGGCGCCAGCTTGAGACGGGGTTTGCCCTGATCAGGTCAAAGCCATATGATGAGCCGGGCGCTGTTCACGCTGGACAGGCTGTTGACGCTCTCTCCGCACAGAAAAAAAAGCATGCTCCGTCTCAAGCGGTTGGGCCCACAATGCAGCGAGAGCAGAGCCCGAGATCATTTCGTGCACCGAACGTTGCTGCCTATCCATATAACGCGGCCTATGTTGATCGGAAAGGATGTTTTCCAGCCAGAAGCCACCATGATTTTCTGGGTATAACGGCCTAGCACGTGACTCCACGAAAACGCCATGGTACGCGCGGCACATTTGGCACCGTCCCGTACGCTGTCCACTCTATCGTGTCCTACCGGTTGCTGCTCAACATCTTGCCGTCATTCTCGAGGAGTTCCACGAACAGTTCACAATTACCGCCGCCGACAATATGGCAAAACTCGCTGTTGCAGCGACTAGCCCTCGCGCGGGCCACTGCGTCGTCTTCAAGCCTCGGCACTGGAGACGACTATTTGTGACGGCTCTCGCCGCGAGTGTGTTGCTGTACATCGGCCTCGTTGTTGCGTGGACTGCTCACAATGGATCGAGATCCAAGCAAGCAACCACCGCTGTGAATTTGCTCAGCTATCCACGCACACAAACGGAGAACACAACGACAAGCCAAACCGATCCAGTCCCAGGAAGCCTGCAGAATATGCCGGCTCCTTCAGCTCCGATGGACCTGCCGACGACGAACGTCACTCGGAATTACAAGTGCATTGGATGGAGAGCCACTGGACAATGCAGCGCGAACGGACCTCGTGAACCGCAACACGATCAAGATTGCGGCGCCATCATCGCGTTCGGGACCTCCGGATACTGTGAAATTGAAGATGTGGATTCCCATGAGAGGTTTAGAGTCATGAAGCGCACTTGCGCCAAAGCCAAGCCAGGAGCAGTTTTCCGGTGTTCTGATGCCCCAGGATTCGCTAATTTTCGAGCGGAAGCACAGCAAGTAGTGGAACGTACAACCGCACCAACTTTTAAGCTTCCGCAAACCGGCAGTCGAGGCCCCAGTACTGAAAGAGGGATTGTCATGGTTGTGTATCCCAAGATGGTGGCCAGTGCTTATGCCACCGTTCGTGTGCTTCGAGAGACTCATGGCTGCCGCCTACCAATTGAAATATGGTCTCGTCCTGACGAATTGAGGCGGGAACCAGCAGTTCTTGATCCTCTACGAACGTTGGCACAGAACAGTAGCGAGGGCAACATTTCTTTTCGTGAGATTGGCGACACGAGGGCCACCGGCTTCCGATCTAAGGTATATGCCATTTACCACAGCGTCTTTGATCAAGTGCTATTCCTTGACGCCGATAATGCCCCGCAAAAGACCCAACGTTCCTGTTTAGCACCCCGAGTTCGTCAAGACTGGCGCTATCTTTTGGCCGGACTATTGGTTTCCAGGGCACACTATCTTCTTTATCACCGATCAATCGCTTGTATGGGAGCTGCTGGACACGCCTTTCGTGGACATGTTCGAGCAGGAGAGCGGCCAAATTGTGATCGATCGAAGACGGCACGCAGCACCTTTGGAACTTGCAACTTTTTATTCGCTGCATCAACCCGATTACTTCGGTCGCCTCCGGCTTGCATGGGGGACAAGGATTTATTCCGCTTTGCGTGGTTGAAGCTTGGCGCGTCATTCCACATGATTCCGTCGCCTCCTTCCGTTGGTGGGAAGGTCTTTGGCAAGGACTTTTGCGGGATGACAATGGTTCAGCACGACCTCAATGGCGACGTGCTTTTCCTACATCGAAACCAGAAAAAGCTGTCAGGGAAGACCGACCCTAAGATCAGCGATGCCGACCGGAGTAAGTTGCCTTCGTACTCGTTGAACGCAGTTCAGCCCGACGGATATCCAGACCCCGCGATTTGGACGCACCTATTAACGTTCCGGAATACGTCGGCAATCTCCAACTACGTCATCCAAAGACATTTGTCAGAGCCTGATCAACAGAGGTGCTTTGGGCGACGAGAGCTCGACAACCCGCACTTTTACGTCGAAGAGATCGCTGGTCTTAGTTTTGCCGGCCTTGAATCCAACTTACGGCGCTTTGCCATGGAAGCAAGACAGTAGAAAATAAGGTAATTTAGATTTAACACGGTGTTCATTAGTTTTCGTGGAAGTCGTGCTCATCGTACCCTTCGCAATGCTGCAGCGAGCCGAGAACATCCATCGCCACTCCCAGGAAATGAAGTCGCCTGCGTAGTAGATGGTTTGAAAATGAACGAGGCAGTGGCGTGGATCCCATTCCTACCATGCACTCGATATTAAACCTTTGCCGTGGGTGAGCGGCCTTGTTCACTTGCCGACGGTGTTGGCGAGGTGTCATATGTGTCGGAACCGTGTTGAACAAATTGTTTGGCTTCGCTTTGCGTAAATAAGCGACACCTTGAGGATACGGATCAATAAGCGCCTTGCCGTTCACGTACAAAACTTCAGCCTCGTCATGGTCCTTGATGGGCAGGAACTGCAAGATACTTCCACACAAAGTGTCAGGATGTCTCTCCATGTCTTTGTTGGGCATCGAAGACACGACGCTGACCCCCATGGCGAAAAGAAGTAGGGCAAGTGAGCGAGCTCAAAAGCCAGCCAGAAAGTTTCCTTGTCGCCCCACGAATACTTAAAGCGGAAGCGTTCCTCCGTGATGAACCAGAGCATAATATCCATAACGACTTGTCCAGCGCGTTGTTTATCAATCAGCACCATGGAGGAGTCCATTTCGTGGCATGATTTCCCTCGAAAAGCAAATGTATCAAGAACTTGTTTAGACGGAGATATTCCCGTGGACAAATTGAATTGGCCATAGTTGAAAGTACGAAGCAGTTTATGCAGATACAAATTGTGGTCATCGATCCCGTTCAGGAACTTCTTCTTGCCAACAACTCGATCGTAAAGAACGTAGTGCCGGTCGACACATAGCCTTCAAGATCTCGTACGACTGCAGGGTCTCTCATGATAATATCGTCCACATCAAGCAGCATAACATGACGGATATCAGTATGGTACATGGCTAGAGGTTTAATCCACCAACTGCGGAACGCGAGGGTCATGTTTGTGGAAATAACTCCTTGCGATGCCAGATCGGAGCACACATCCACCAGCTCCACGCGGTTGTCTAAACGAAATAGCAAATCCACTGTCCGCTTAGATATTTCATCGTCTCCACAATGATAAACCTGAACGAGTTCTTGGTTTCCCAGACAGCGCAGCTCCCGGATCAGCGACAGCCCCATGTCCAGCACTCCGTCGTGCATGCAGACCACAATCCCACGGTCACGGCTCACACTTGCATCGAAATTCTTTCCTCGTCTGTAGAATTCGGATTGAGGGTGTTCTGGTGTCAACAAACTTACTTCAAACGCTGCAACATCCGGTCGTTCTGAACGGTTAAGAGGTATGGAGGAAAGTTTTTCTTTAAACGCTGCACTGTCATCCTCGTCGTCTCCCCTTTGAGGTTGTAGGTTCTTGTCTGGAACTTGTCGAAGCTGTCGCTGAGACCGACGCCAGCATCGTTGACGAGTTTGGTGTTGATGTAGAGCGTCGTGACTAGAATGCCGGCGATGCTCGCAACAATCAACAGAGGCAGAAGTCTCGTTCGGTGAGAACGCGACGCACCCGCCATGGCACCCCACCGTCTTGATCTGAAGTGGAATCCCGTCAGTGAAAAAAGGATAACGGACAGAAACGCCAAAAACCTAAAAACTTTATTGCAATCCTTCCACAGCAAAATGTTGTAGATCTGCCTCAAAGTTCCCCAACGAGAGATCTGCAAAGTCCTGGACGTGAAACTGAGGACTGCTGTCTAAATCGCGTCGGCCAAAGCACTTTTGGTTTTTCGAGAAATCCAACGATGCGTGGAATCCTTGGATGATGTAGTCCTTTCGGTTGTAGCTGCTGCGGAAAGATAGTAGATGCGTCCAAATGGTTGGATCGTCGAATACCCTAGCACTTTCAACGCGGTCGTGGTCACCAGGTGCATTCGTATGTGATAATCCAGTGAGCTTGTGCTTGTTTCTGTGGAGGAACAGAATGCTTCCTGCTGCGTCGTGCTGCACCATTGTCATCCCACAGAACGCCGACGTTTCAGTTAGAACACCGGCCATTGCTGGTGGCGTCTCGATCATGTGGAAAGCAGCACCAAGTTTGAGCCACGCCAACCGAAAAAGGTCTTTGTCTCCCCACGCGAGGACGTATCGGAAAAAGAAATTCGGGTCACGCACCGCGTAGAAGAGCACAAGCTCAAGTGGCGCAGTGTGTCGCCGTCGGTCGACAAGGAGTTGGCCACTTTCTTGTTCAAACATGTCGACGAACGGCATGTCCAAAAGTTCCCAGAGCATTGATTTATGGTGAATTCCGAACATGGTGGAGCTGGGATGCCAAAAGTCAGGCCAGAAGATCGCGCCAGTCTCCACGAATTCAAACGAGTCGAACAGATAGCTCGGGTCACGGACAGGAACATTGTCGGCGTCGAGAAACAGCACACGGTCGAAGAAGCTGTTGCGGATGGCGTAGATTTTGGTCACGAAGCGCCTTGCGACTGGGTCGACAATTTTGTGAAAGGAGATGTTACCCATCGAAGTGTTTTGAGCAAGGCGTTCCAGAGGTTTCAGAGCTTTGGGGGCCTTTGTCACCTCGTCCGGTCGGTACCAGATTTCAATCGGAAGAGCGCAACCTAGCATGTCACGAAGAGCTCGAATGGTGGCGTACGCACTCGGGACCAACTTCGGATACACGACCATGACGATTCCGTCGCGTGGCTTCAGCACTCGCTTATCGATGTTTGGAAGCGTGTGGCTCGGATCAAGCGCTTTTTGAGTCGTGGCATGAGCCTCCACTCGAAAGTTCGCGAATGACGGTGCGTCCGCACACCTGAATTGAACTCCTCCCCGTAGAATGTTGCACGACCGACGCATGACTCGAAAGCGCTCGCCTGAGTCAGAATCCTCGACTTCGCAGTAACCAGAAGCGCTGCTAGGGACAAGATCAGAGCATGACAGGTCGTTGGCAGGCTCTCGCGGACCATCAGGATCACAACTTGCAGTATTGCGCCACCCAATACATTCAAGACTTCGGGTTTTCGTCTCGTTCGATGGCAGCAATTTCGCAACTGGGGCCAATGTTTCTCCATCCACCGTCGATGTATCACTTCCGTTTACCACTTCTTTTACCATTTGACCGTCACTTGTCGAGGACGTCGGAGGTTGAGAATCTGACAGCGCAGGAAGACCCGTCGCGGATTGAGCGCCAGCTCGAATCAGCTGCAGAGGGGACGCTTTCTCGTGTTGGTGAACAGAACGAGCCTCGGGACTGGAACTTTGTTCGTTGGTCCAGAACACCGCGAGCACAGACCAATACGTGAAGAAGCTGAGCATGATCACGCGTGACAGCCATCCTCGCATTAGCGACGTCGTTCTTTGCGAATCATGTCGACTCGGAGGTGCCATCAAGACCAGTTTTGTGCTTGTGGTTTGCAGCAGCTATTTGCCACATGAAATGGCTAGCAGTTTCAATCACCCGGAGTTTCATGCGACAGTGCCATCATTTATTTCTCAACGAGTTTGTACCGAGCTCGACTTTTCTTCAATTGCTGTGCTGCTTCCATCGCGAATCTTCGTAAATGTGTTTCAAGGCCGGCAAAGCTCAAGTCGGATACCTTTTGCAATTGAAACTGCGGGTGCTTGTCGACTTCACGCTGGCCATAGCACCGTTGAGCTTCAGGGAATTCAGGTGCAGCGCTGTACGACGCAATCACATACTCGGCGGCTCGAGCCGCGGAACGACAGTAGATGGGTCCAAATCGCGGCGTCTGGATAGCCGTCAGGTTCGGGTGGCTCAGTCGCTAACGCTGTGCTCTTCATCTTGGGGAACTTCTCGTCGATCATCTTCTGGATCTCGTCCCAAGGAATGTCGACACCATCCTCTTCGGCTTCTTTTTGAAGACGCATTTTGTCCTTGGCTCGCTTGGCAGCCTGGAACATTTGGTTGACACTCCACGGTTCGCCCATGAGTTTGTGCGAATTTCGATGGAGAAACAACACTTTGCCTTGTGCATCGTGCTGCACCATTGTCATACCGCAAAAGCTTTTTCCGATAACTTTACCGGCAACTGCAGGCGGTGTCTGGATCATGTGGAACGACGCGTCCACCTTCAGCCACGCGAGTCGGAACAAGTCCTTGTCACCGTAGACGAGTCTCAGACGACTGAAATGACTGGGCTGGTGAAATGCGTAGAAGTACGTTAATGCCAGAGCCTCGGCATGCCGACGCTTGTCAATCAACAGCTGACCGCTCTCCTGCTCGAACATGTCCACGAAGGGCATTTCGAGTAGTTCCCAGAGCAAGGATTTGGCATGAATGTTGAAGATTGTACGATCCGGATGCCAAAAGTCCGGCCAAAACACCGCACCAGTTTGGACAAACTCCGGTGACGTGAACAGCAGTGTAGGGTCTTGCGCGGGCACGTTGTCACCATCCAAGTAGAGCACCTGTTCGAAGGAGCTGTAGTAAATGGCATGGATTTTTGTTGTGAAACCCGTCGCCATTGAGTTATTTATCGACTGGAACGTAATCCCAGCGTCTTCAGCTGTGAGTTGATGAATCGCTTCAAGTGAGCCAGGCATATTGCGCATTTCCTTCTCTCGGTACCAAAGCTCAATCGGCAGTCTACATCCAAAGATGTCACGTAATGCGCGGAAGGTGGCGTAGACACTTGGGATCAGCTTTGGGTAGACGACCATGACAATTCCATAGCGGCCTTCTGTATTGCTCTGTGCACCGTCCGGTTGCTGCGCTTGAACGAACTCGCCTGCCAGCAGTGGAAAGTTGACGAAGTCCTCTGCGTCTTCACAACGGAAGAATGCGTTCTTTTGGACGCTGTTGCAATGGCGCCGCATGACCCGAAACAGTTCGCCCGAATCAACGTCTTCAACCTCACAGTAGCCTGACGCACCATCGGAGACTCCTTCATGACACGGTTTATCGTGAGTTGGAGCACACGGTCCAACCGGATCGCAGTCGTCTGTGGCGCGCCACGCGATGCAACGTAGACGACGCTTATGGTCTCGACCTGTCGGCATAACTTGCACAGATAACGCATGCTCCTCAGCTGATTTGCTGTCTTCTCGGACAAATGGAGGTGGACTTGGTGTCTGCAAAAGCTTCGCCATCGCAAGGCGGAATTTATCGGTGCCAACATCGCGAGAACCGATTTGAACGCTGTCTGCCCAAAAACTCCCAACGTCATGAACAGCCAACAGTCTGAAATGGTTAACGCTCCAAACCATTAACAGCGTCGCGTAAAACACCCCGCCAAACGTGAGTAGACATAGGAATCGGTAGCGAAAACCTCCACGCTGTGCCTCCGCATGTACAGACGTACTCATTGGCCGGCGAACTAACATCGGTGACTCCAAGCTTATTGCTCGTGGTCGCAAAATACCCATGACTTACGTTGTCGACTGCGGTGCCCTCGGAGTAGTTTGCGATGTGATGGAATTCCACCGGTTGGCTGCCATCTTCGCAGATACACCGTGCACCGCAGACTTCAAAGGGATATCTCGGAAATGGTTGATCGAGGATGCAGGTAGCTCTTCTTCGGGTTGGACACAAGCAAGTGTGCGACCAAGATGATGCACCGGCAATCCTCTCCTTCAGGATGGATACAATGGTGCAACGAGGATCCTGTTGCTGTGAAACTGCGCCACTTTTTGAATTCACAGCTCCTCGTTGGTAACAGCTCTTCTTGGCCGCATTTATCAAACTGTGTTGCATATTGAACTCCAAGACACTCCATTTTATTGATTTTCTCAAGGCGCATTGAGCTTGCTTTGACGAGGTTGAGCTGCCATCATCGCGTAATGCCGCAAGTGCGTTTCGATCCCTGCAAAGCTCAAATTCGCGACTTCCTGGGCCTCGAAATGGGAGCTCTTGTTGAACTCTCGCTGGCCGTAGCAATTTTGTTCTTTCGGAAATTCAGGCTCCGCGTTGTACGTGTCGATAATATAGTCAAAACGTTCCGAGGTGCTGCGGAAAGTCAGCATGTGTGTCATCACCACAGGGTCTGGATATCCATCGCTCTCGGTTGCTGCTCCTGGGGTTCCTGGGATGGCAGCTATCGCTTTCACTTCGTCTTGTATCTCTTGGAACTTTGGTGTTTGTCGTCCCCGGGATATTTACTTGCCAGTTTGTCCTTGGCACGTTGGACTGCCTCGGCCTTGATATCAGCAGTGGTGCGTCTCGCCAGACCTGTCAACTTATTGGAATTACGATGTAGAAAGAGCACCTCTCCATCAGCGTCGTGCTGCACCATGACCATACCACAAAAGCTGCCGTTGATCACTTTCCCCGCCACCGCAGGTGGTTTAGGGATCATAAAGAGCGGCGTGAGTTGATTTAGCCATGCAAGACGAAACAAATCCTTGTCACCATGAACCAGTTTTAACCGGTCGAAGTAGTCGGGCTCGTAGAAGGCGTAAAAGTGCACGAGTTCCAAGCGCGATGCATGCTGCCGTCGGTCTACTAGCAACTGGCCGCTTTCCTGCTCGAACATGTCAACAAAACGAGTGTCCAACATCTCCCAGAGCAGCGACTTGCTGTGGATGTCGAAAATGGTGCTGCTTGGGTGCCAGAAGTCCGGCCAAAACACTGCTCCGATCTCCACGAACGCAGGGGACTGGAAGAGGAAGCTCGGGTCTCGAACAGGAACATTATCAGCATCCAAGTACAGCACTCGTTCGAAAATGCTGTTGTAGATGGCGTGAACTTTGACGCGGAAACCTACAGCCAGTGGGTCCAGGACTTCATGGAAGTAGAGATCCCCCATGCCGTCTTGTCCAACCAGGTCCTGCAGAATTTCAAGCGACTCGGGATACGGCTCCATCTCGTGCGGCACAAACCAAATCTCAATCGGCAGCTGACACCCCAACACGTCGCGAAGTACACGGATTGAAGCATACGCGCTGGCCACAATCTTGGGGTACACGACCATGACAATACCATCTCGACGACCGGAGACTGTAGCCCCCACATTTGGTAGAGCAAACCCAGGCTCCTTAGCTTTCTTCACTACTTCGCGTGCCTGTCGAGGGAAGTTGGCCAACCCGACAGCATCCGAGCATCGGAACACTGCGTCATGCTTGAGGCTGGTGCAGTGCCGTCTCCCGACTCGGAATCGCTCTCCAGTCTCGGTGTCCTCCACCTCGCAGTACCCAGAGGCGTCATTGGGCACCCTCGTGAAGCAGGACAAGTCTTTCTCCGGCAGTCGTGGGCCCGTGGGTCTGCACTCATCGGTCGCTCTCCACCCCAAGCAATGCAACAGCCGCTCCTTGTCCGTCTCTCTTGGGAAAACCTTCACCGTTTTGGCATGTTTGTCGGCTTCCTGCTGCTTCTCTCTCTTCACTCTTGCTTGAATTTCCTCGGGCGTTTCTGTCGCATTGGACCCTGAATCGGAAGTCTGCACTCGCTTCTGAGCTTCCTCTCGTTGCTGCTTTTGACGGATTGCGCCTTGTCCTTGTGGCGACAAAATGAGTCTCGGTAGCTGCTTCTTCCTGCGTCGAATTGGCGCCGGTTTTGTCGTCGTAGGGAGCACCTGGATCTCTCCGAACTTGGGTCGGAACGTGTGACTTGAGTCCTGCACTGAGGTTGGTAATGTACGGCGACTGTACCAGAACAGCAACAGCGAGCCGTAGAGCGCCCCGCAGAGCAGCACAAGCCGCGACAGCCACCACCGCGCCGCCGCCATGGACTGTATCACCTTATTGGGTATTAGCGAGTGGTCATCTGCTCACAGCGGGATAGCTGGGATCGCTTTGCGCGCGTCATGCTGGATAGTTGTTGCCTTTCATATCATAAATATCGTAAATAATCACATCGCTAATGATTGTATAGGAGTGGGTGAGCTGGGGTACTGCAATAGGTTGGGTGCTGGAGCTATCTCATGTACGTGTGACAGATGACCCTTGGCTGCATTCCTCAACTTGCCTCCGATGACGCACCAGCCCACGCCGCTCGCCGGACGATGGCTCAGCCGCGTGCTAATATTCAGCATTGTACTATACACACTACTACTCCTAGCGCTATGGAACGGCGGCGACAAGCAAGTCGAGCAGCACCACGTACAGTTGTTTCGGTCCGGGGTCGTCCACCGATTCAACGCAACCGGATCGACCAACTCAAGTGACCAAGCCGACGTTGACGCAGCAGCAGAGAGCAACGATCGTGTGTCCGCTTCAGACGGCACATTAAGGACGTTCCAGTCCTCTAGTACTGACGTCCCGCATTTCACTTGTCTGGGGTGGAGACAAACCGGCGGTTGCAGTCCCGACGGACCTCGAGAACCAGAGAACGACGGAGGTTGTGATAAGAACATCAAGGCAGGAGCTTCTGGGTACTGTTTATTGAGGAACGACAACACAGGGGAAGAAGTGCAGGCCATGCGACTCAATTGCTCGTCGCTAAGAGAACAAGTCCGTTTCAACTGCAGACTAGCAACCGACTTCGCACTGGTGGCACCGCAGATTGAAAAGTTAATTGCTGAAAAGAAGGAGGAGAATTATTCCCACGTGGAGACTGTGACGGAACCAAAGAACGGCGTGCTGATGGTCATGTACCCGAAGCTGATGGAGAGTGTGTACGCGACGATCCGTCTGCTGCGCTCGTACGGCTGCCAATTGCCAGTCGAGCTGTGGTATCTCGAGAGCGAGATGAGTGCAAACCCAGCCAGTGACTCAAGGATTTTACAGACACTTCTGCAGGAGTACGGCCCCATTTCGCTCCGAGGGATTTCGGATGGTAACGTCGATGGATTCAACTCGAAAGTGTTCGCGTTGGCGCATTCGGAACTGGACCAAGTGTTGTTTCTCGATGCCGATAACTCGCCGGTGAAAGACCCAACATTTCTCTTCTCAACACCAGAGTTTGTCAACACTGGAGCGATTTTCTGGCCCGACTTCTGGCACCCAGTGAACACGATCTTCAATATCAACGCGGTGTCTCCTATCTGGGAGCTGGTGGGCACACCTTACGTAGATATGTTCGAGCAAGAAAGCGGTCAACTGCTGATCGATCGACGGCGATCGATGGTTGCGTTGGAGGTGGCACAGTTCCTAGCACTACGCAAGCCGGACCATTTCGAACGGCTTAAACTACTACACGGGGACAAAGATCTATTCCGGTTGGCATGGCTGAAGACCAATACATCGTTCCACATGATCGGAACTCCTGCTGCTGCTGCAGGGATGGTCAAGTCCAAGCAGTTTTGCGGTATGACAATGGTACAGCACGATCCCCAAGGAGACGTCCTATTCCTTCACCACAACGGCAAGAAGTTGATTGGTGGAGAGGACGACAAGAAGACGCCCGTCTGGACGCATCTTCAGTCCTTCGTGTTCCCGGACCACCTGGCTTCAGTAAAGGCTGATGCAGGAGAACGATACACTTACATGACGACCAACTACCACGTCCGGATTTATGGCGGAGGTGTATTTCGCGGCTTCGACATGTGCTACGGAGACAACAAAATGAAATCGCAGCACTATCGCCTCACTGCGTGGGAGACTTGCCCTGGCACGACCTTGAGGACCGACTGCACATTATTGCCCAAAATGCGAGTGCATTACAACAGACCACCGAGTAAATTATTCAAGCGCGAATTTGTGAAGGGGAAGAAGGGCAAGGTCGCGAATCCATTCGTGTTTAAAAAGCTTTCTGATCAACTGATCTGCACTACGCGCAGTCTGAGCTTCTAGAAAGGCCAAGCCAGCCCAAGGTTTGGCAGGAAGTTTGCGTCGTTAAGGGGCACTTGGATGGCACCGAATGCAGCGCCATTCAGTGCCACGCGAGCGGGTTCTGTCAACTGGGTCCACATAATGAGGTCCTGGAAGGTACCGATTTGGTCCGTCACGTCCATTCCACGCGCCACGGCAGTGTTATGAGTGCTTGTGACCGTGATGCTGGTGCCATCTAGGACGTTGGCGGGAAGCGGCGTATACTTTTGACTCCGATTTCGGAGTCCGAGGCAGAGACACCAAGAAACTTCACTTCCGCGCATAGGGATCGGCAGGATCCCTGGGAGCTTTTCCTGATCGTCGGCTTGACTTTTGCAACCGCCTTCTCCAACTCTGGCACCGGTACTCCACCTCCCCGCTCTTCACCGTCATCTTCACCATCATCAGTACTGCCCTTATCATTCTCGTCGACACGCAGAAACCTCCGTGCATGGGCAAGCGAATCTCCCCGAGTATGAAAGAACTGTCGAAACCTCGTTTGTGTCGGTCTCGGAACCGGTCGAGATGTGTCCGCAGCAAACGATACCAGCGACCATCGCTACGAGCAGTATGGCGGGACATGGCGGGACAACATGAAGCCTGTTCTATAGTGACCACAGAACAAGAGGCATCTTGTTAAGGGTTTGTAGCCTTCACTCAAATGATCAACGCACTCCTGGCTTTGGTTGCCACCTAGTCTTTGCCGTCCATTCAATAACTTATCTATTGCTACATGGTCAGTTGTCAATAGTGATGTGATTCGCAATGGTCGCCTCCATCGCAAAACGGCGCAACTGCGTCTCGATACCAGCAAAGCTGAAGTTAGCAAATGGTTCGTAGTAGAAATGTTTGTTCTTCTCCAGCATGTCGGCCCAGCCATAGCACGTCTGTCCTCTTGGAAACCCGTCCAGCTTCTGGTGGACGTCGATCTTGTAATGTACAACCCTCGACGTGCTGCGGAACCGGAGGATGTGCGTCCAATAGGCAGCATCGGGATACCCGTCCGTTTCAGGTGCTTCAAGCGTTGGCGGTGGTGTCAAGTGTTTTAGCTCCTCCTCAACCTCTTCCATCGTGGGCTTTGTGCGTCCACCAGGTCGAGTTTTCAACAGCTTTTGCTTCGCACGCAAAGCAGCAGCAGTCTTTAGGTGGACATCCTGTCGCTTCGGCTTTCCCGTGAGCTTGCGCGTATTGCGATGCAAGAAGAGAATGCTGCCGTTCGTGTCATGTTGCACCATGGTGACACCACAAAACGTATTGTTGAAGACTTTGCCTGCTATAGCCGGCGGCGCCTGGATCATGTGAAATGGCGACTCTAACTTCAGCCATGCCAGTCGAAAGAGATCTTTGTCTCCATGCACGAGCTCTAGCGACTTCAAGGGATTGGGAGAATGGAAGGTGTAGAAATACACCAACTCCAGCGGAGCAGCGTGTCGGCGTCGGTCGATAACTAGCTGGCCACTCTCCTGCTCGAACATGTTCTTGAATGGTTGATCCAGTAATTCCCACAGAAGAGAGTGGCCGTGGATATTAAAGATACTCCATTTGGAATGCCAAAAGTCCGGCCAAAATATGGCGCCGGTTTCCAAAAACTCTGGCAGTTCGAACAAAAGCTCGGGTCTCTTACTGGCACATTGTCGGAATCCAGAAACAGAACTCTTTCAAAGAAGCTGTTATAAATCGCGAACACTTTGGCTCCAAAGCCGACTGCATTGGGGTCGTCAATCGGTCGGAACGAAATGTCGCCTTCTGTTTTCAAGCCCGCAGCAAGCTTCTTTAACGGTAGCAACGCCTCGGGTTCGGCTTTAATCTCTTTCGTTCTGTACCACAGTTCAATCGATAACCGGCATTTCAGCACTTCACGCAATATCTTGATAGTCGCATACGCGCTTGGCACCATCTTTGGGTACACCACCATGACAATGCCGTGGCTCGGCTTGTCTCTTTTCGCCTCCATATTAGGAAGTTCAAAACTAGGTACCAGAGCTTTGGACACCGCCTGTTTCGCCAAAATAGGGAAATGTACAAAAGATTCTGCATCAAAACACCGGAACTGAGCTTCAGGTCTGACGCTGCGGCAGTAGCGTCGCATGACTCGGAACCGTTCGCCAGTCTTGCGGTCCTCGACCTCACAGTACCCAGACTGCGTAGGTAGAATGCTTATATAGCACGCTTTGTCCTTGTCAGGTAGTCTTGCTCCGTAGGGACTGCAGCCTGCAGTGGCTCGAAAGCCAACGCACCGCAAGTCTCGCAGCTGATCCTCTCCTTGTGGCAGCATCTTGACATTTCTTGCATGCTCCTCCGCTTTGGCAATTGCTTCTGTATCTGCTGCTTCTGAGTTAGAAGACGTTTGCGCTGACTCGGCATCTTGCTGTTGATCTTGTTTAATGGCGTCGACTGGAGCTTCCGTACGAGATGGTCGGTATGTCATCATGAATGTCACTACCACTGCGAAGTAGAGCGCTCCTCCATACAGCAGCACGCGCGACCAGCGACCTATTCGAGGAGCAGACCTGGCTGTAGTGTTATGGAGCGGCAGATCAGGCTCAGAAGCCGCTTGGCCGGCACGGAATCGTGGCGCATTCTGCTCCATGATGCAAGTCGGAGACTGCAGGACGATAACCCTCTCATTCGCATTTTTAGCCAATCAGAGACTTCTGAGCCAGTCCATTATGAGTTGGGAGATAGCGTGTCAAGATCAAGCCAGAAGTGTCACCACGGATGATCCAAGATGGCTCGCAATGCCGTCTCCGCTCGGTGGCTAGCGATGTTGCTCGTGCTCGGGGTGTTCTCGTACACGTCGCTGTTGGTTTTATGGTCATCTACCAGCGAGAATTCGTTGCGTTCGGACGTGCAACTGCGAGACTCGGCGGATCCAGTCAAGCCGCTACCGATGGGGAACGCCAAACACCGGAATCTACGCTGCGTAAGCTGGAGGGCTACACAAGCTTGCAGTCCGTTTGGACCAAGAGAACCAGGACGCGATATCCCTTGCGGCAGGACAATCTACACTTCCAACTCGGGGTTTTGTGAGCTGGAAGATACAGACACAGGTGAGCGGTTCCAAGTCATGCTGCGATACTGTGACAGTCTGCAACGCAGCACCAGGTTCAGCTGCAACGACGCAGTTTCGTTTGTGGATTTCCGTGTGGACGCTCAGAGGCTTGTTGAGAAGGCACTGGTGCCGGGGTTTGTACTCCCGAATGTACAGACGGACGCACCGCCCAGAGATGGCATCGTGATTGTCGTGTATCCAAAGATGGTCGCTAGTGCTTACGCAATGATTCGAGCGCTTCATGACGAGATGAAATGCGATCTAGAGATTGAGTTGTGGTACTGCCCCCAGGAGCTGTACGCTTTCCCCGGTCCGTTGAAGCCGCTACATCAATTAGCCGAATCGGACGACAAGATCTCCTTCCATAAGATCAAGGATGGCCGTGCGATGGGTTTCGGAGCGAAAGTGTTCTCCATCTTCCATAGTTCGTTTGACCGCGTGCTGTTCCTTGACGCCGACAATATCCCTGTTCGTGATCCCAATTTCCTATTCAAATCTCAAGAGTTTGAAGACACTGGCGCGCTGTTCTGGCCGGACTACTGGCACCCGAAAAGAACCATTTTCAACATCCAGGAGACATCGATGCTGTGGGAATTGCTTGATATGCCATTCGTGGATATGTTTGAGCAAGAAAGTGGCCAGCTACTGATCGATCGCCGTCGACACGCAGCTCCAATTCGCCTGGCCTTCTTCTACATGTTTTCCCAGCCGAACCTCTTCAGCAAGCTCAAGGTGGCGCACGGCGACAAAGATCTCTTCCGCTTTGCATGGCTAAAGCTCAAGGCACCATTTCACATGATTAAAACTCCACCCGCTGTGGCGGAAAAGTCGTTAACGGGAGCTTTTGCGGCATGACTATGGTGCAGCACGATATGGAAGGTCAATTGCTGTTCCTCCATCGGAACCAGTTCAAGCTCACGGGTAGAATAGCAGGCTTCAAAAAGCGAGAGGCGCCAGAGGCCGATAGTCTGCCGGATCCGATTATTTGGACACATTTGCTCTCTTTTCGCAATACCTCGAGCACTGACGACTACATTATCGAGTCGTACGGCGCGGAGCCAGAGTTCCCAAAGGGCCAGCATTGCTATGGCAAGCGTCTATTGGGAAGAGACCCCATTTCGTTTCTCGTGAGATAAATGATGTCACAATTGCCAGGTTGGAAGATATGCTTCGACGCTTAGCCTTCGATGCTGCTCAAGTGCAAAAGCAGGAGCACGATAAACGAGGATAGTAGAGCGATGAGAACTAGACGCATCGTATTGAGTAACATATAGAGTACACTTTGCCATGGTTGACAAACTTTTATTTACAGTAAACTTGCGTCGTGGGCGTAGTTGAGCAGCGTGTCTTCGAGGTCGCGCCAGGGAAGCTCCTCCCACGGAGTTAACTCGAAATGCCTCGACTTCATGTACCGATCGCCATAGCACATGCGTGTCTTGACAAAGCCTCGTCCTCCCTGGAAAATACTAATGTTGTAGAATCTTTGTATAAATGCATATCGCTTCTTGAAATCAACATCAACGGATGCGATGGACTTTGGGAAGATAAATGTTTGAAGCTGCTTCCACGTGTGGTCCTTCTCGTAATTCTCTTCGCCTGTCAGCTTCTTGCCGTTGCGATGCAAGAAAATCACCTCGCCGCGCGTATCGTACTGTACCATTGTCATTCCGCAGTACTGCTTCCCTCGGATCATACCTGCCGATGCTGGGGGCGTGACAATCATGTGGAACGGCGTGTTCGTCTTGAGCCACGCCAAGCGGAATAGATCTTTATCGCCGTATGTCAGACGAAGCTTCTCTAAATGGCGTGGTTCGCGCATGGCTAAAAACTGAGCAATATGTAGCGCGACCGCCGTCTTCCGACGGTCAATGAGCAATTGGCCACTTTCTTGCTCAAACATGTCGACGAATGGTGTGCCAATTAGTTCCCAGATCGGAGATTCCTCTCGGATATTGAAAATCGTTTTACTAGGTGTCCAAAAGTCCGGCCAAAACACGGACCCAGTCGTCAAAAACTCGGGGGTATCAAACAGATACGTGGGGTCTTTAACTGGCGCGTTATCTGCATCCAAGAACAAGAGTTGATCGAGGTCGGAATGCGCCAACGCATACACTTTTGACGTAAAGCCAACAACCAGGTCATCCGTAATTCTTTTGAGTGAAATGGGTCCGTAGTCCTTCACCAGTGACTGCAGCACACGCGAATACCCCAACGGATTGGGCCCCATCTCTTTCTCTAAAAACCACAATTCAACTGGAAGCGTGCAATTGTAGCTCCGCAGTAATCGAATCGTTGCATGGACGCTCTGCAATAGCTTCGGATACACCACCATCAGCACTCCTCGGCTTACCTCCGGCTTGTCTTCAACTTGCAAAGCTGTCTCCATTTCTCCTCGTAACCGCGTCGCAGTAGGATTATCACTCTCTAAAACTCGGTTCGTACGGTTCTTCTCCTGGATATTTAACTCCCTCTCTTTCACCGCAATAAGAGCGTTCACTTGAGGCGCCACCCGTGCAAAGTCCACTGCTTGACTGCACTTAAAGGTCGTCTTATCTCTCAATGACGTACATCCAATCCGTATAGCTTGGAACTCTTCTCCTGTAGCTTCATCTTTTAAAACACAGTAACCCGACGCTCCAGCTTGGACAATTCCTCCGCAGCTTAAGTCTCTGTCCGGTTCTCTTGGTCCATCAGGACTGCACCCGCCAGTTTGTCTCCACCCCACACAGGTCAAGTCTGGGACTCCGTACCGTTGATGCAGTGCCAACAGCTCCGGGTCTACTGGCCCGATGCCTCTTACAAACGTCTCTAAAAGTGTATCAGACGCTGTAAGGGAACCGTCATCACTATCAAGAGCAAACGCCTTGTTGTAGAGCTTGGACTCAAGTGCTGACTGGCCATTGGGTAGTACGGCACTTGTCCACCGTGACATGCCCAGTCGAGTGGCGTCTCCACGTAGATAGAGCCACCAGAAGAGCAGGCAGCCAGTGTAGACGCCCACACCCACGTACATGATGAGTGGCTTGGTCCACGGAGGGCGCGGCATGGATCGCGGAGACGACGCGTGGACGTGCATGTTGGAAGTTATCGGGTACCGCGACACCGGAGCCATGAGCAGCTCAAATGGCGCGGTGGATGCAGTGGGAACTGCGGGCAGAAAGCGAGTGTCGTACGCATTGTCGATTTACGAAATAAGTAGTTGTTGAATTAGAGTTTGATAGCGATTTAACGGTTATACCAGATCGTTTAGAATTTGACACTTTGGTGAAATAAGCTGAGACGAGCCTAAGTCGACACCAAACATATGAAAAGCCAATAAATATCTGTCTGTGTTCTACCCCTTCAACAAGGCTGCGGCCTCTTCAGCATACTTCAGCAAGTCTACTTCCACATTTGAAAACGGAGTTTCCTCCCACGCAATCGTCTTGTACCTTGGAACCGTTAGTTTGGGCTGGCCATAGCACCACTGCGTTTCGTCAAACTCCGGTGCGCCGTTGAAGATACCAACCGCGTACTTCTTGCGCAGGAAATCGTACGACATGTCGAGGTTTCCGACGGTTACGCGGGAGTTGCCGATCCTGACATCGGCAGGGATGGTAGGCTTTAATGCCTCAAATGCCGCCTCCATGTCAGGTGCATGCGGAGACGCAGCCCGATACCGAAAGCGCTGCAAGTGCGTCCAAATCTGCGTGTCTGGAAGATGTTTGGGGCCAAGTCCACCAGTTAATTTCCTTGCGTTGCGATGCAAAAACAAAACCTGTCCTCGAGGGTCAAACTGGACCATTGTCATGCCACAGAACTTTTCTCCCGTACAGAACCGGCAATACCTGGAGGATTGGCGATCATGTGGAACGGGGTCTTGGTCTTTAGCCACGCTAGTCGGAAGAGATCTTTGTCTCCATGCGCCAACTTGTACCGTGAAAAGAGGTTCGGATCATTAAAGACAAACAGGGACAGCATTTGGAGGGCTCCCGTGCAGCGAGGCTTGTCAATCATCAACTGGCCGCTCTCCTGCTCAAACATGTCGATATACGGCATGCCGAGCATCTCCCATAGTAGCGATTCTGCGTTGATGTTGAAAATGCTGTGCAGTGGATGCCAAAAGTCTGGCCAAAAATGGCTCCGGTCTCGACAAACTCGGGCATCTTGAACAGATAGGTTGGATCCATCACAGGGACGTTGTCCGCGTCAAGGAAGAGAACTTGGTCGAACGCAGAGTTTAGGATTGCGTACACCTTGGAACTAAACCCAGCAACCCTCGGATCGTTAATGGAGCGCAGTGTCAATGGCCCGTATTCGTCTCGCAGCTTCGTGGGTATCGTCTCCATCAGTGTCTCGTTGGCGCTACCTTTGCCCATTTCAGTCTCAAGGTACCACAACTCTATGGGCAAAGAACAATTCATCGTACGGAGCGTTCGGATCGTCGCGTAAGCACTAACCAGCAGCTTCGGGTACATGACCATAACTATCCCCTTGTTCGAGTCACCTCCATTCGTCCTCAACGCTTTCTGCTCCTTCTCTTTTTCAACACTTGCTGCTAGCTTCGCTACAGCCCACTGGAAATCCACAAAGTCGACTGCATGTCGACAGCTCAGCATCACACTGGGATCCAACGTATCGCACGAGATGTGCATGGTCTGTATTTGCTCCCTGTTGCTGCATCCTCCATCAAACAATGACCAGCCACTCCTCCTCGAACGAAGTGGTCGCATCCTCTGCTCTTGGCGTTGGCTCCTTCGCCTTCTTGTCCACAATTATCTGTCTGAACCCAGCGAAGGCAGCGCAGCTCTGGAGCTCTGCTGCTAGTGCTGAGCCAATGTGCACTGCTCTTCCATACCCCGTCCAGATTACTACTACCGGATTCCAGTCTCTTTCGTCTCTCCAGTTGCCTCAGTACCTTCGGGTTGAGCTTCACGTCGCTAGTAGCGTCCGAGTCTTGGGAGTCGATTGACAATGAACTGAGACTGACACTCCACAGTACGAAACCCAACGCGTAGACGCCAATCACTGCGAATAAAGTCAGAAGACCAATACGAGGAGCTCTAAAAGAAGTAGCGGTAAGTCTTGCCCGGCTTGGGACGCTCGGGCGGGAGCGCAGCAGCAGCGGAGACGCCATGGAAAGCCCGAATGACAGGGATGTGTTCGGAACTCTACCCGCTCTCTGTAGTGTACCATAGTATGTACCGATGTGTGCACCACAAAAGGCAAGTTGAAGACCATCACTCCGACTGTCAAAGCAAAATTAGACTGCCAAGTCCGGTCCCGCATTTACTAAACTTTCCTCATGGAAGTAGCGATCGCTGTGCTGGACGACGCTGAGAGCGAGTGTGTCCAGTCCCCAGACAAGAATGCGACGCTGGCGCTGCAGCGAGCCCTGAACGGAGCAGGCACGTGGATGACCACAAACGTCCGAGACCTGCGGAAATGTGACCACCCGCTACTACCAGCAGAAATCCCTGCCAATATCAGAGCGAAAGTAGCAAAAATTCTACAAGATCGACGAGGAACTGAGAAAGAGCCGACTGAAATTCCCGACACAAAAGCGCCTTGGTATCAGCAGCTTGAGCGACATGTAGCTCAGCTCATGCAGCAGTTGAAGGGACAGCCTCAACAATTCCGTCAGATGATGTTACTAGCTGCATCCGAGCCCAGTGCTGACTGTGTGACGCAACCAATCTCCGCCCGGGGTTTTGTGGACGCTCGAAGCGCGTATCGTCGACTGCGTCGAACTGCGATAACATTAGGGAGGAAATCTTCTACGCTGTTCGATCATTCGTGCGACGTAGTCAAGCGAATGGCGTTCTACCGGATGGAGCGCAGGTGGTGCGTTTTGCATCACTGTACAAACTGGAACTTCGTCGCCACGTGACAATCAGCGCCGTCATGGATTGCATCCACCAGGCAGACCGCAATGACGACAAGAATTGCGGCCAGAAGACCGAGTTCTCCATTATTACGAAGAACCATCAGCAATCGTTTGTCCTTCGAAGACAATCAAGAAGCGCTGGAGTCGCTAGTAAGTCGGAGAGTCTTGTAACATCTCGAGCTGTCAGCGCTCCAGCAGACGCTGGTCGTGGAATTCAAAGCCAACAAGCAGCTGAATCCGGGTCGTCAGAAAAGGTAAAGTCCGTTCATGCGTTCAAATTGCAGGCATTAGAGCGGCTTCTTGCAAAATCTTGGCAACCGGTTAGATCAACAACTATGAAATTGCTTCAAGCAGCGCAAGCACCTGCGAGTCCAGTAAAATTGTCGGAAGAGACCTTAAAGCTCATCCAAGAGCGCGTGGTAACGTTCTTGTACGACCGAAAGCGCGAGAACTATCCGCTTTGGGCGGATCCACCACTATCAAGAGAGGAAACGGCTCAACATTTACGCTTGTTTGTGGCAACACTGTTGGCTACGCCGCTGCTTCAGGGGCTAACCATCGACCAACTTCTTGAAGTAGCAAGAGCCTCTAAGTGGCAAATTCTAGCTCGTGGCGATACGCTCTGCACAAGAAGCACGGAAATGGATTCCTTGATCATCGTTTTGGAAGGTGCATTAACAGCGGTAACCACAGGAGATTCCACACCAGGCAGTGAAAGCCCATTTACCGGAGGAAACATCACCATTTCTTCTCCGATTTGTCTTGGGGAGCTAGGCATGGTTCGCAACTCGGAGCGTTGGCCTCGAACGCTAACTCCTCAATCGTCGGAAGGTGTAAAGGCTCTAGTATTATCAAAGTTGGCGTTTGAGACGCTTTTGCACAGATTTTTCGGAGGTAAAGTGCTTCCCGGGGCGTTGGCTGCGGTCACCAATGTCGTCCAGCCTAGACGACCGTCGTCTTCTCCTGCAGTGATCGCTAAGCGCCTTGCACGATCATTTCGCCATTCTTTTTCTACGCGCCGTCCAGCGACTGCAGCACCGACAGCAGCAGCAGAAGCTAATGTTGCGCGGTGGCACGAAGTCCGCGACGAAAAGCTTCGCGATTTCCGGGCTGGTCTTGAGGCCGAAGAGCGGGCAGCAGCTCTGGCAGCATTGCAGAACGCGATGGAAGAGCTATCATCGCTGTCGTCAGAGCAAGAGCAAGGCGATGATGAAGAGTATTTCCAGGGAAAAGGGACATCTACCAAACCTCGGTCGGAACTGCCATGGTCACGCCACCATATATACCCGCACTACGATCCGGCATCAGGGGTTGATAGCAAAGAAAACAACAGCCCAGAGCATGACGCAGTGCACAAACTGCCCGAGTCTCTGTCTGGAAATGATTCACCACAAGTCGAAGCAGCGACGGGAACGACCGCCGATACTGCCGAACAGATTCGAGAATATTACAAGCAACTAAATGCTCGACGGTCGATCATGAAAGCGCGCCTCGTGTACAGCGCACCCTCCGATCAATTGGCTTCGGAAGCGAGTCCACGAAAACAATCCGAAATCGATATAATCAAAGCCCCAGAAGCAACGGAATGGTGGCTAGATGATGACGTCGAAGACGACCATTCTGGGGATGAAGCCCGAACACCAACTGACCGTAACCCAGAGAGTTTGCCGGCGCTGAGCTCGCCATTCCGAGGACGCCTTCGAAGTGCGTCTTTTACCTCACAAGTCAACACTCTGTCTGCACCTTCCTCTCCATCCAAAACTGTCCCCGTGCTGAATGCAACCCCAGCAACCCCACTTGCATCGCCAACGCGGGGCCTTCTGGTAGAAAATAACAAACCCGAGATTGTCGACGAAATCGTCAGAGTTCTCGAACCCCCAAAGAAGGAAGAGATTGTTATCCCTGAAACGAGTGAATCAGAAGGCGAATCAAATGGAGAGCCTTCGCCCCCGGTTTCATCTACGAACCAGACGGAGGATATTAGGTCTACCTCCTTGACCCACGCTCGAAAGTCAGCGTTGAACATCATGCTGACCTCGCAGTCCTCGGTGACCATGGCAAGACACAGCAAGTTGCTGGACAAGGAGACAGCTCAACACGTTCTTATCCAAAAGCACTTTGCCGACACGCCAATTCGAAACAAGTCAATTACAGCTTGTGCAGCTCATGGTTCACATACCAAACAACACGGAGCGTTAGCCCCCGCCGATTTACAAAAAGCCACAGTAACGCTCCAATTCCATTGCGAGCAGACCTGCAGCGACGCATGGATTCCGTGCTCAATGGTTTACGGCTGCCACCAAAAGACAAACTTGAGCTTGTGCTGAAATACACGCATGTCGGCCATTACGATCAGTTCGCGCTGGCCGTACAGCTCTGGGAGAAAGTTCGCAACGCCATCATTGTTCGAGAGAGCTTCATGAAGACGCTGTGGGAGTTCGAGCTGCTCGCAAGCGACCCCCGCCGCCACTTCCGCTCGATTTCAACTCACCGCCTACGCGAGGAGAAAGAGCGTGACGCACTTTTCTCCAAGCTCAATCGCGCTTCTGACGCTTGCACTGCAGCGATGGATGAATTGTCACAAAGCTGCGGGGATACCATCAGTTTGGGTGGTCGTGATTACCGCGAGAAGATGAAGAAAGACTACACCGAGCTGCTATACGAAGTGGAGCAGGAGCGGCTTCGAATCATTTATAATGGGGTTCGTCCACATATTGCACCAGCAGCGGATGAAGATGACGAGGATGAAGGTGGAGCTGATCGAGCTCGAATTGATGTACGAGTTCCGTCGATCCCATTAACGTTTGGCCCACATCGTCCTTTGAGTAAGAAGGTCGTTCGTCCTTCACTTAAGTCCAACCAAGAGGAGAACTCTCAACCTCCCACTTTTGCCGTTGACGGCGTCAGCGCGGATCCAACAAGCTCACGTTATCATCTCGCAACACCTCGTGAATCGATTTATGTTCCGGTTAACGATCTTGACACCAACCAGGACAACTCGACAGCCACATCGGAAGCAGAGAAAATCCCAGAGGGACGTCCATCATGACCGTGAAAGTGCAACAGCAGCGTCAAGCAGAACTTGCAGCTTTAAACACACAACTTCAGGAGCAACGAGCAAAGAGACCTGAACCACCGCGTAAAGCGTTGGATAAACATTCTCTTCGACCAGCAGAAAAAGCCTTTGTGAGCACTGATAGGAATGCCAGAAAGTCTCTGGCTCGGTCCAAAGAGATAGAAGAGCGTGCCTCTCTTCGCGAATTGTTTCAACAGTTCATCACCCGGTCCAAAACATAGCCCCCACTTCATGGGGACCGCGGAAAGCGAACACGATCACCAAAAGGTTCACGGTCTCGAGGCTGCGAGGCGTGTGCCAAACGTTCTAACTGCGTCTCTACAAGTTCCAAATTGTGTTCATACGCCTCTCCACGACGCGCGAACCAGTTCACGAATCTAGTGCTCAACTTGACATGGTGTTGCAACTTCTTGGTCTGTGACTGTAGAGCTTGTACACTCGTCGATAGAGCTTTATGGTCTACGAGTGAGACTTTTGTTGCAAGTTGGCGATTCAGATCCACCAGTTCCGCTGTAATATCCAGATGCGGTGCCTTCTCTGCAAGAGCACGCTGCAGAACAAACGGTCAGCTCTTCACACCACGAAATAACGCCAGTAAAACACCAACCTCAAAGTGGCGGTGTTGTTGCTGGAGCTGGGAAGTGAGAGCTCCAAGGTTGGCGTTCAGTTTGAGAGAAAGCTTGCGGGCTGCATCGTCGCTGGCAGCCGCGGCTGACTTGATTTCCTGCACTGCGTCCTGCAGTTGCGTCACGTTGCCGTCCAGACGAATGATCTGAGGTGCTACAGCTCGGTGGTGCCGCTCCTCGACGCCGTCAACCATACCCTGTAATGCATCGACGTGATCTAAAAGCTCGCCCAGTTCGTTGTGATGCGACTGCTGCTCGGAATCGAGATGCGAGATGGATCGCTCGAGGGTTTCTTGCTGGGCTTGCAAGCTTGACAGTTGCGACGCCATATCCGTCGTCACGGGCCTGAAGGTGTTGATCTGCGTTAAAATCCCATCCAACCGAGTGGCTTCCGACTGTAAGATCAAAACGCACCGTGAGATCGCCATGTAAATAAGAAACATTTTGCTCTTCGTACCTTGTCCATCTTGAACGCAAGCTGTCGGTCGGCCGTCTCCATCTTCTCTTGAAGCTCACTCAGCTGTGTCTGCAGGTATTGCACCAGTTCCAGGCTTGCAAGTTCGTTGCGCAGCTCGTTCCCCAGCCGTTCCGAGCTCGTTTTCGAGTGCATTTCCGCACCTTCAAGCTCTTGCCGGTCAGCTTTGCCAGCCAACTGCCGGCCGATATCTTCCAACTGTCGGCCAGCAGTAGTTTGGGATTGCTGCAACGCAGTGACGCCACCTTCCAGATCCCCAAGCGATCACCGAGCGGTGCAACCATACATCGCAGATTTTCGCAGTCGGTCAGCGTTTGCTGTTGAAGAGCTTGCAGCCCTTGTATCTGCTCCTGCAGCGTGCGGATCTGCACTGCCTGAGCATTCAGCACCGACACCAGGCGGTGGATCGGCGCCTCGGCGGCTTGGGCGTCGAACAGATCGGCGACCTGCAAAGCGGAGAAGACGGCAGACATTCGTCTGTAAGATTTCTGTGAAATCAAAACTGCAGACCGTTTTTGTCGAAGATCGCCTTGCACGAGTTCAAGCTGTTGGAATGCTACGTCCGCTTGGTGCAACCATGCGGGAGACCTCGAGGTCAACAAGCTCGAACGGCAGGCACTATGCAAAGGATATGGATCGGTGGGAGAATCGCTTGTAATTAGGGAACGCCGCAGCTGGATGACTGCTGATCAAACGCACGTGCGCAGGACAACTCGGGGATGATTTCGAGCAGTAGAGGTCCCGAAAAACTGCTATAGGGGCAGCAGCAGCCAAACTAGCGGCCTCTACGCAGCATCTGAGCCCTTGAAAGGGAGAAAAAGTAGAACACTACGCCTGACAGGCGACGCCCACGCCGCGTTGACCGACGGGATGGTATTTTCCAGATGCCGAGCGGACTCCTGGCGCCACCACGGGGTTTGTCCAGCAGAGAACTACGTTATGGTTGCTGGCGCCGTGGAGATCGCAGCGAGGCAAAGCTAGCTTGGTCAACAGCAACACCTTCGTGACCTTCGTGACCAACTACAGCGCCTCTGCCATTGCCTTGCACCCAAGTGGGACATATCGGTAGACACCTAAAAATCCAGAGGCCACGAAGGTGGTGCTGATCCATCGCGCTAGCAGGCACACACGCGCAGACAGATATGTCCATGGCGGCGCCAGTAAATCCGAACCAATTTTTGGTGGTGTCCGCGCTGCTGGCCAGGATAGACGGCAGTCGGCGGCTTGATACCAGGCTGTAACTGTAGATGGACCGAAAGGTCACGAGCCCGGCTGCTGATTCGCCGAAATCCGTTTCTACGAATCGCGTGCCAGACACCGTCTGGTTTCTGCACCATCACGCCGCACTTGCTCCTCACAGCCACTTTTTCAAGCTCACTCTCCAATCTGCTCGCTATCCCAGAAGCGGTTTTCGAACATGGTGGCTGCCGTCACGACTCGCGCCAAGGGCATGTCCGTTGACTCGGCTGCCTTAACCGCTCAAAACTTCGCCGACCTGACCACGCTGCAGGTGCAGGTGGGCGAGCTGTGCCTCACCGCCGACGGTACTTGGCTGTACCAGCTCCAGGTGAGCTGCGGGCGCGCACGCTGGCACGTGGCCAAGCGCTACAGCGAGATCCGCGAGCTGTGGCTGGAGCTCAGCAGACTGCTGGCTTGCTGCACGTCTAGCAGCTCGTGCAGCGAGCACTGCCACTTCCTCGAGGGCCTGGAGCAAGACAGGTTCCCAAGAAGCACCTGGTGCTGACGCAGCACAAGCTGCAGGCGCGCGCCGAGGAGCTCGAGACGTTCTTCCTCAAGCTGGCCATGCGCCTCAACCTCTGCAAGCCAGTGGAGTTGCAGATCTGCCGACAACGCGGCTGTCCACTGTTGACGCTCATCACCAGCTTCTTCGAAGTGGAGCAGACCAAGATCCTCGCTCGAGCAGACTTCTCTCGCTCTGTCTCGATGCAGAGAGAGATGAGGCGCCACGACCAGCACTTCACCAAGAAGAGACGCGGCAGCTTCAACGTCAACGTCGGCATCGGCATCGGCCTCACACGACGATTCTCGTTCGCTTTCATGACCGACCGACACAACTCTGTGACTGCTTTGGCGCAATAGCATGAAGGCGCTCTGTATGTACACTAGAAAAAGCAAGCAGTCCGTTGGCAAAACGGCAACGGCAACAATATTTATTAATCCATGTCCGTTTGTGTAGCCATTTCGATAGTTCTGTATCTTAATGCGTACTTCATGTCAAATAAGTGTGGCAGTAGCATTCGCATATCAAGAGCCGCAGCTTGTGAGCCAAGCAAGATGCCTCGCAACTACCAGCTCGGAGACGCCTGGTTCGTCGTGTCCTCTGGATGGTGGCAGCGGATCGTGGGGAGGGGCGAGACGGACGCCGACTCGCGCGTTCGCAACGCCGACGTGGTGGACGCCGCCCGCAGCTGTCGCTGCTGCAGTCGCTCCGTCATGCTGCCAGGTCTAATGGAGGACGTAGACTACCGACTCGTGAGCGAGCGTGTGTGGCGCGCTTGCACTGGAGTTCGGTTATGACTGGGAGATCCGACGCGAGGTCAAGACATTGGGGCGTCGTCTGGCGGTGGACGTCTACCCGTCGGGGCTGGAGGAGCGCGTGGGTCGCAACCACGTCGCCACCGGGGCTAATGACTCGTCCCCGCCGTCCCCACTGTCCTCTTCAGAGCATGAAGAGATGTCTGCAGCAGCCATGGAGCAATGGCGGAACGAGCTCAAGATGGGGCAATTGGTGGACGCCTTGGACACGGACAGCAAATGGTACGAAGCAAGGATCGTTGATCTGGACGACGAGCGAGCCAAAGTGCATTACCGAGGATGGAGTGCCAAGTGGGATGAGTGGCTCTCACGCACATCGCCGAGGTTTATGCCGCTGCACACTAAAGTGCGGGATTGGCGACGTTTCCGAGTAGATGATGAAGTACAGGTGGGTGAGGCACGGCCAGGGAAGAAGAGGATGCAATGGCGAGACGCCAAGGTCGTAGCTACGGTGAAGTCGCTACTGGTGCAGCTGAAGATCGACGAAGAAGTGCATTGGATGGACGCACAGGACGAGCGGCTCTGTCCGCCAGGAACGCATCGGACTGTCAACGCGGCCGGACCGATCAATCAGGAGGAGTCTTTTACACCGTCAGCAGCTGCAGCCAGCGCCAGCAACAGCTTCATCAGCATCACTCCCACCTCTAGCCGGCGAAAGAAACTCAAAACGTCGAGCAACTACCCTCTTTTCGACGACTGAGTCTGGCGAG
The DNA here is from genome assembly GCA_011947325.1 of Phytophthora macrochlamydospora. NCBI lineage: Eukaryota > Oomycota > Peronosporomycetes > Peronosporales > Peronosporaceae > Phytophthora > Phytophthora macrochlamydospora. Next base: position 91,453 of record JAAVTH010000044.1, read on the forward strand.
TGGCGCTGCGATCGAAAATCAGCATGTTTCTGTGTTTTACCTGTTGCAACGGGCGGCGTCGCTCAATTCTCCGACGCACACTGCCATTTAATTAATTGAATAATTAATATTGTTCTCCGTTGGTATCTTGCTGGACTTGGTGGCGGCGCTTGTACAACTTGCCTTCAACGCGTTGAAGTGAAAACTCGCATCAGTATCTAATTGGCCAAAAACTGCTTAAAAATTCAAATTTTAGTTCAGGAACCGACGTAATGGACCCGGATGCCGACCCCGATGCTCCGTGGACGCTGCCGGACTGGGAGGAGTACAGCGACGCGGCCAGTCGCTTCGAGGGAGACTGGAGTGACGTGGAGGCTGACGTGAGCCTGGACACAGCCAGCAGCGTGGCCAGTACTGAGCACCAGCGCGTGTACAAGTTGCAGCGCGCTCGTGGCGGCTTCGCGGAGGAGAAACAGCGCGATTTAAGGGACCTCCATTCACTGTATACTAGACGTAGACTGGAGGAGAGCTCGATAGGGGCCCCTAGCGTACGCAGCAGTCGCAGTTGGCTGCCAGCACCCTGTGCATCCCCAACACTAGAGAAACCGCCGTCTCCAATTGAAAAGGAGAAGAAGCAGGTGGAGAGCGAACTGTTGACGCAGCAGAGTGAAATCAGCGCAGAATTGCAGGCTGTAAGAAAGCAATTGAGTGACTTCCAGGACAAGTGGAAGCAGACGGTGGAGGCTTCAAGAGAAGGAGGAGAGACGTCGACAGCACCGACAGTTTCCAGTTCGTGGTCGTCTCCTGGTCACGCAACAGTGAGGATGAATGCTATTGTGGAGAATGTAGCGATACAAACTGAAGACGATGAAAGACAGGAAGCAGTGAAGCAATGGCTGATGCTGCTTGTACACAAACTAAATGCACTGGCAGGAAAATATGAACACGAACCAACACAAGCTTTCCAGGCGGCGATGGATCACCTTACGGGGCTCCGTAGGTCGAATGATGACAGTGAAGAGAAGAATGGACATAGTGAAATTGATGTGACGTCGCCTTCTTCGTGGCATGTTGGCCGTGCGTTGAAGACTGCAGTCCCATTGGAGGTGGCTGAACAGTTCTTAGAGTTGGAGCAGGCGATTGCAAGCATGAATGCTGCTATGGAAAAGCACGAGCGGCGTCAAATGACCAATTTCGATCGTGCGGTGCAGCAGGTGCAAGGATATCACCATGAGCGGTTGCAGCGAGTGGTTGAGGAATCTCTTGCAGAAGTCAAACTGGTTCGAGGGAGGTACAAAGAAAGAAGCTACGCTGGAGGAAGAGCTACGCATAGCAAACAAACAGATAGAACATTGGAAGCAGTCTGCATCAGACGCAGAACATCACAAAAAGCTTGATAGAGAAGCGTTAGAGTTCCAGTTCTCAACAGCGACGGAACAGGTAAGCGGATGGTGTGCATGAAGGCAAATGTTGATCGATGACTAATGTTTTATGTTTATTAAACAGCACGAGAATTCCTGCCAGCGCTATGAGGATGAAGCTGCTCGCTTGCAAGCAAAATTGGGATCCTTGCACGCAGATCGACAAGAAATTGCCAGCCAAAATAAAAGTACAGATAGCGTCATCTCACAAGCAAAGGAGAGAGCTGAAGAGCTTGAAAACCAACTGCAGGCCCTGAAAAAGCAGCAGGAACGAGCAAAGGAGCTTCACGATCGGGAAATGCGCGTCCTCCGTGATACAATCAGGAAACTCCGCGATGACAACAGTGAGCTAGAAGCGCAGCACAACAGCGAGAAGCAAAACTTCATGGGAACTCTTCAAAACTTGAAGGCATCGCATCAAGCAGAGACGAGTGCGCTCGAAGCACGCGTTAGGGATGACACGGAGCAACGGTTGCTTCACGACCACATCCCCGAGCAAATGACGATCGTAAAAATCGTCACAAAGAGGTTATGATGGCTCTCGAGTCAGACCATGAACGCACCGTAGCGCGTCTGACAGCACAACTCAAAGAGTACGAGAGCATACCACCAACCAGCATTTGTACCACCGAAACGCAGACAGATTTCCCAGTCGCTGAAGATACTGCTGCCGATGACAGTCAGGAAAAGATTGACGAGCTCACTCGACGATGTCGGGCGTTGGAGAAGCTGCTAGACAAGAAATTCGAGGAGACTCCGATCTCCCTGTCGTCGAGCCAACGATGCGAGTCCTGCCACTCCGATCATGCATTGAGTCCAGCGGGAAGTATCTTTGACACCCACCAGGATCTCAGCACCAGCCTCCGCAGCGACACCAGCAGCATTCGCCGCGCCAGCGGCAAAAGTAAAGCGCTGGCTCGAGTCCTGCTTGGCTCCTCGCTCGAGCAGAAGACGACGTTCACGGACGAGCCGACCATGGCCACGGACGAGGCTACGCTTGGCGCGCACGAGATGTGGGATTCGGCGTCCTTCACGTCCATCGACTCCATGGACGACATGGCTTCGTTCGCGTCGCAACGCACCACACCGAGACTAGCAACGCAGCGCATGAAGTCGACGCAGGAGATCCTCTCGCTTGTGCGGCAGTTGAAGGCCGGATCGCCAATGCCCAGACATCGACGAGGCTCGCGTCGTGAGCCGGATCCAGAGATCAATTGGGGATCGCCCTCCAAGCAGAAACACGAACGAGATCCCCCATCTTGGGGTGCCAAGAGCCGCTACGGCGCTGGAGCTCCAGTCGCCTCGAGCGCGTCCAGGTTTGACGATTTGCTCACTGACAGGGTTGGGCCGGAAGCGGCGTGAGAGCCGAGAGGCGATGAGTGCCACGCACTCAGCTGCTGACGTCGCGGTGTGACGTCGCACAGGTCTCGGGGCGCGACAGCATACTGAACGCAAGTGCATTGCAATGTGTCATCTGTAACAAATAGACTGGTGCTTGGTGTCCGCTGATCGTCAGTATGTAATCATGTGCGATTTGCAGCATATCTATGTAACGAGTGAATTTGTCATAACTCTCTCCAAGAACAGTCTTGCGTCGTGCTCGATTCGCTTCGCCACCAAGTCTTGACACGCAATGCGCAGTACTAACCAACTGGCATGTTCACCTGGTTGAAGACACCTTCAAGCAGGAAGGCGTCGTCGTCGCAGCGCAAGCAGCTCCAGCTCAAAAACTGCATCGAGGTTGCTTACTTCAGACTGAAGTAGAGAAGGGCCACTCTCGACGTACCTTCATCCAACAAGCTCACTCGACATTTCCCCTTGCAAGCACAACAAGTCTCCAGCTCTACGTCGCCATGCTCCGCTCCTTCGCCTCCCTCTCCAAGCTGTCCACCAGCAGGTTCGCCACCCGTGCCTTCTCGTCGTCCGTGGCCGACTCGCACCTGCTGGTGATCAACGCCGGCAGCTCCTCGCTCAAGTACTCGCTATTCGACCTCGAGCCAGAAGGTGTGGGCAAGGCTGTGTTTACGGGTCTGGTGGAGCTGTCCACGCCCAGCAGCAAGAACGGCCGCATCACCCACAAGACTCTGGCCACTGGCAAGAAAGAGCAGATCGAGCTGCCTCTGGACACGCACCGCACGGCTCTGGAGACGGCGGTCGGCAAGTTCTTCGGCTCGGACCTTGAAGGCATCAAGGCCGTCGGCCACCGTGTCGTGCACGGCGGTGAGGCCTTCTCGGAGGCTTCGATTGTGGACAACCAGGTCATTGAGGCCATCAAGAGCAACATCAAGCTGGCCCCACTGCACAACCCCGGCAACTTGCTAGGCATTGAGGTCGCAACGGAAGTGTTCGGCCCTTGCCCGCAGGTCGTCGTCTTCGACACGGCCTTCCACGCCACCATGCCGCCTAAGGCCTTCACCTATGGCATCCCGCACAAGCTGTACGAGGACTACGGCGTGCGTCGCTACGGCTTCCACGGCACCAGCCACCAGTTTGTGGCCAAGAAAGCTGCCAAGATCCTCGGCAAGTCTGTGGACCAATGCAACTTCGTGACGTGCCACTTGGGCAACGGATCCAGCATTGCTGCAATCAACAAGGGACGTTGCATTGATACGAGCATGGGAATGACCCCGCTTGAAGGTCTGGTCATGGGCACTCGGTGCGGTGACGTCGACCCCGCCCTTCACGCCTTCTTGTGCAAGGAGCTCAACATGACCATTAAGGACGTGGACACGATGCTCAACAAGAAGAGCGGACTGCTTGGAATTTGCGACGAGAGCGACATTCGTGTCATTCAGGACCGCGTGCGTGCTGGCAACGACCCGGCTGCCTCGTTGGCGCTGGACGTGTTCGCCCACCGCGTGCGTAAGTACCTGGGCGCTTACGTCCTTGAGCTGGGCGGCGACCTTGACGCTCTGATCTTCACTGCTGGCATTGGCGAGAGCTCGGCCATGATCCGTGAGCGTGTGTGCCGTAACCTCGGCTTCCTGGGCATTGAGCTGGATGAGGCCAAGAACGCCGTGTCCATGATGGGATCTGGCCCCGTGGAGATCCAGGCGGGCAAGACGAAGGTGCTGGTGATCAACACGGACGAGGAGCGCAGCATCGCCCAGCAGACGTACGAGATTGCGCTCAAGCACTAGGTTTGTTGTCGCGTTTCGGGATTTGTCGGGAATCGCGTTTTGCACTGGAGTGACACAGAGCTGCGGGCTAAGAGCTTCGAGAGCGAACGACAATTGACACTATTGACAATATAAAAGTATGCTCGTTCCTCTTGTTTGCCATCTGCTGACTCACTTACGAGGTTGCCAATTGCTGTGGCTGGCCGAGACGATCTCTCCATGCATAGGTCGCGTTGGGAACCCGTGCGGACTCATCAATTCCTCCATCTGTATGCGTCTCGCTGACTTCTCCTTGCCCTCCAAGACACGCTTCTTCTCAAAGAAAGCGTAGCCTCTTCTGTACACGACATTGCCAGAACCCAAGATACCCGTCAAGCCCAAGAAGCTCCGAAGACTGTTGCTGTTGACATTGCCCAAGGCGCGCAAGAACGCCGCCTTCGTCACTAACTTATCTCCCAGGAAACGGTTGATTTTCCTGCGAACCGCGTCGCATTCGTCGTACACCGGTACGTCTCCATTCTCGTCCTCATCTTCCAACTTGGTGTCGAGGATTTTCTGCAGCATTTCCTCTCCAGCACTCGATTTCTTTGCTTTCTTGGCCTTCTCGGGCCCTTGTTCTGTAGCTTTGCGTTTCCGACTCGCCGCTTTCTTGTCCGCCTTCTTCTGTTTCTCTGCGGCTCTCATTTCCGCCTTCTTCTTTTTCTCCGCTGCTTTCATCTCTGCATCTTTCTTCTTCTCTTGCTCTCGTCGGTAAAAGAAGATGGCGGCGCCTTCGAATGTCTGATTGCCAGAGCCTGAATAAGGGCCACTGAGACGCATGAACCGGTAATACGAGTTGGAATTGATGTCGCACTTCTTGAGCCACGCCGTCTGGGTCATCTCCTTGGTGAGTAGGAACCGGCGGATCTTGGCGCGAATCTGGTTGCAGTCCCACTTGGCCCACTCGGGATTGTCCTCGTCAAATTCCTCTTCACTATCATCAAAGTCTTCTTGTCCGAGTACGACTGGCGGTGGGGCTGAAATGGAAGCAGTAATGGCCGCTTGAAAGGCGTCAGCACTGAAGGAGTTGGTCAAAGCGCCTGAAATTCCTGTGGGCGTGGGAGCAGCGTACGTCGGCGCTGAGAAACTAGCGGGCTTGATCACTGCAGGAATGCTAGAGATCGGAGGTAATGTCGGAGGCTTCTCACTGGCTGTGATGGCCTCCGCTACGGCACTGGCCGTCTCGTTCAGCAAACTCTTCATGTCCATTGCGTCCGTCCAGCAGAGTTCAAAATGACACGCAAAAACAATAACAACAATCATTTTCCCGCCCTTTTTCTGACATTTTTGGCGGGAATCATTTGAATTCAAACTGCAGGGTAAATCCAATTACATGTATTTCGGCACGATAAACCAGTGCATGCCGTTATCGTGGCGTAGTGGGAACCCTCCAGGATCCTGCTCGGCTTCATTGTCCAGGCGTTTCTTGGTCTTCTTCTTACCTTCCAAAATGCGCTTCTTCTCGAAAAACACGTAAGGCTTTTTGTATGTTCCGTTAGCTGCTCCAGACGCCGCGCCACGCTTCATGTTCAAGAAGTTGCGCAGACTGTTGCTGTTGACGTTGCCCAGTGCCCGAAGGAAGGCTGCTTTGGTTACGAGTCCCTCTCCAAAGAGAAAATGATCTTCTTTCGGATCTCGTCGCAGTCGTCAAATACAGGGACCTCTCCATCCTCATCTTCGTCCAACGAGGTATCTGCGATCCGTTTGAGCAGGTCGTCTCCATCCTTGGCCTTCTTAGCCTTCTCAGTCCGTTGTTCGTCGGCTTTACGTTTCTTGTCGATGGGCTTCATCATTTTCTCCGCTTCTTTCAAAGCAGCCTTCGTCTTCTTCTCTTGCTGCTCCCGGCGGTAGAAGAAGATGGCTGCAAGCCGGTACGTGTGGTTAGCAGAGCCTGAATATGGGCCTGTGAGGTTCATGAACCGGTAGTAGGGATTGGAGTTGATGTAGCACTTGGTGAGCCACGCAGTCTGTGTCATCTCTTTGGTGCCCAGGAAGTTGCGGATCTTGCTTCGGATTTGGTTGCAGTTCCACTTGGCTCACTCGGGATTGTCCTCATCGAATTCTTCTTCACTGTCGCTCTCATCAGACTCTTCTTCACTGAGGCTCTCATCGGACTCTTCTTCGTTGTCATTCTTGTTGGATTCCTATTTGCTGTTGTCGATCTTTTCGTCGCTGACATCGGTTGGAGGCGAAACGGGGCTCGGTGTCGTTGACGCTGTATAGATGGCAAAAGGCGTAGAGGACATCGGAATGTAGCCAGCCGAACGGCATCGGCAAAGCAGTAATAGGCACCAGTCCGTGGAAATTGTCGCTGGCACTGCCAGCAACAACAGCCTCGTTCAACAAACGTTTCATTTCCATGGCGTCCAGCGGGGAATTCCAACATGCCTTGTAAAACCTGCACTCAATACTTTTTGGCGGCAAAAACATTTGAATTCAAAGGATCGAAATATACTCTCCCGGCGGCGGTATAAAGAAAATATATTGCCGACAGACATCCTATCCCAATGCTACGAGAACGTGTCTTGAACCTACGACATGTATAAGCTAAATGCATCAACGTCGACTCGCCCGCGCGCTACTTCTTCGTCCCCACGAAGACCCAGCGCATGCCGTTGTCATGGCGCAATGGGAATCCTTTGCGCCCCTGCTTGGCCTCATTCTCCAACCGCTTCTTGCTCTTCTCCTTGCCCTCCAGAATCCGCTTCTTTTCAAAGAACGCGTAGGCTTTCTTGTACGTCACATTGGCCGCACCAGAGCCAGCTCCACGCTTCACGCCCAAGAACTGGCGCAGACTGTTGCTGTTCACGTTCCCCATCGCTCTCAAGAACGCCGCCTTGGTCACCGTTCCCTCAGCCAAGAAGGAGTTAATCTTCTTACGTAGCTCGTCACAGTCGTCGAACACCGGAACGTCTCCGTTCTCGTCCTCATCGTCCAGCTTGGTCTCAGCGATCCGCTGAAGCAAATCGTCGCCGGTCTTAGACCGCTTGGCCTTCTCCGTTTTTGCTCGGAGGCTTTGCGTTTCTTATCTGAGGGCTTCATCTTCTTCTGTTCCTTCTCGCGTCGGTAGAAGAAGATGGCGGCGCCTTCGTACGTTTGGTTATCCGAGCCCGAGTACGGGCCTTTGAGCTTCATGAAGCGGTAGTACGAGTTGGAGTTGATGTCGCACTTCTTGAGCCACGCCGTCTGCGTCATCTCCTTGGTGAGTAAATACTTGCGGATTTTGGCGCGAATCTGGTTGCAGTCCCACTTGGCCCACTCGGGATTGTCCTCGTCGAACTCTTCCTCGCTGTCTTCAGCCGCTACAGACGGTGGTACGTTTGTAGCTGTCAGCGATGGCGTAGCAGTGACGGCATCAGCCACAGCGGGTGGTGCCTCGCTCAACAAACTCTGCATGTCCATTCTCGCTAGGAATTCCAAGAATGACCAGCACAAGTTCCCGCGCTTTTTATCTTAAAAGAAATTCGATTTTTAAGGATGTACCAACAATTAGGTACATTATCCGAATAAAAACTGTTGGTCGCGGCAGTCGGCAAGATGACGTCCAAGGGCAGTCACAAGGACGGCATGAACAAGACAGCGGCTAAACCGATGGCGCAGGGCAATGTCTCTCAGCTGATCACACTGCTGGAGCAAGGCGTGGTCTGGCACGACGCCGAGCCCAAGCTCAAGCCGCGATTGAAGAACAAGACCCAGACCAGCACTCTTGCCGCCGCGGATGAACTGGTACTGAGCCTCAAGAAACAGGCACAAACTCTCTTGGAGCAGGAAGTGACACGCTTCGAGACGCACAAGAGCAGCAAAATGTCCAGTGACGACAAGTACCTGGCCACGATGATGAAGTCTGGTACTTTGGCAGATAGGGTGGCGGCTCTTACACTCACTTCCCACGCCTCTCCGCTACATTCGTTGCTGCGGATTGGACAGCTCATCACTATGGCCAGTAAGAAGGCTCGTCGGGAGAGTCTCATGGCCGTGGACTCTCTTAAAGACCTGTTTCTCAACAACTTACTGCCGGACGATGCCAAATTGAGATTCTTCCACCAACATCCACTGGAACAAGCCAAAGATTCACCTGCCCACTTGGTGTTATGGTTCTTTGAGCACTGTTTGAAGACGGTCTATGCTCAATTGACGGGTGTGTTGGCGTCAGGAATGGACGACGCCGTGGACAGCCACAAACGCGCGTGTCTGAGGGCAGCCAATGCGTTGCTGAAGGCTAAACCAGAGCAGGAAGCTGTGCTTCTGGCTATGTTGGTGAATAAACTGGGTGACCCGGACCGCAAAATCGCGGCGTATCTGCATCGCATGCTGCAGGACTTGCTGCGTGAACACCCGGCGATGAAGCGCGTGGTGGTGGACGAGGTTGAGAGACTGCTGACACGTCCGAAGGTGTCGGACCGCGCAAAATACAACGCTGTGCTGTTCCTGAACCAGATCTACTTGGAAGGCGATGGTGTGGACGCAGACCTTGCTGGACACTTGATCTCCGTGTACTTTGGACTGTTCTCAAAGGAAGTGCATGGACACAAGCAAGCGCAGGAGAAGGCCAAGAAGAATGCCAAAAGTAACAAGAAGGGAAAGAAGAAATCGGCGGCCCCAGCTTCAGAGGGAGCCATGGACCGCAAGCTTCTCAGTGCGCTGTTGGTTGGTGTTAACCGTGCCTTCCCGTATGCCCACGCTACGTCTGCCAACTTTACGGAGGAAATCGACTCGCTGTTTCAGGTGGTACACCGTGCCCACCACAGCACGAGCGTCCAAGCGCTCATGCTGCTCTTCCAGGTTATGAGCAGCACCAACTCGGTGTCGGACCGCTTCTACACTGCACTGTATGACAAGCTCATCGACCCCAAAGTGCGCGAGACTTCCAAGCACACACTGTTCCTCAACTTGATCTTCCGTGCGATGAAGGCGGACGTGTCTCCTGCCCGTGCGGGGGCTTTCGCGAAGCGGTTGTTGCAGCTAGCTACTGCGATGCCTCCTGCTTTTGCATGCGCCGTGCTCTTTCTGCTGTCCGAACTGCTTAAGGTGAAGCCTCAACTTCGTACACTATTTGACCAACCTGAGGCTGGTGTCGCCGGCAAAGCTGAGGACGAACACTTTGAAGACATTAAGTCGGAGGCCTTTAAGTTAGAGAATGAGGAGGACAGTGACGATGATGCTACTACCCAGGAAGAGGCTGGCTCTGAAGCGCTCAACGACGGCTTGACGGACACTGAGCGGTCACAAAAGGTGCTGGCAGCCATGTTCGGCAACAAGCCGGAAAAGAAGTCGAAGAAGACCAAAGAAGCTGCTGTAGTAAGCTTCGACGACGACTCTAGCAGCAAGAAGAACGGCGGTAAGAAATCCGAAGGCGGCTACGACGCTTCCAAGCGTAATCCGCTGTATGCAGGTGCAGAGACTTCGTGTGCCTGGGAGATCTACATGATGGCACACCACTACCATCCGTCCGTGCAAATGTTTGCTCGCCAACTTCTTGAGAACAAAGACACTGGCATTCAATACGCCGGCGATCCGCTCGTGGATTTCACGATGCATGCTTTCTTTGAGAAGTTTATGAACAAAAAGCCTCGTCACAAGGTCGAGGGTGGCAACACGAACGCCAAGGCAAAGAACTGGACGTTCGCACCGATCAACACGGAGGCTGTGCTGCAGGAGAACGAGATGAATGTCGACGCCAGCGATCAGTTCTTCTACAAGTTCTTTAAGGAACGTGCCTCGCGCGATGCCGCCCACGGCAGCCGTCGCAAGAAGGCGAAGAACGACCGCGATGCGGATGCGTTCTCGGACATGGAAGACGGCGACGAGGATGACGAGGAGATGGAGGCGTACGCGCAGGAGCTGGCTGAAGGAATTATGGAGGATGGCAACATGGACGATGAAGACCCGGACACTACCGGCTGGAGCGACTCGGACGGCGAAGAGCCGGCGCTGGAAGGAGAAGACGATGTTGCCGAGTTTGAAGGAGAAGGTGCGATGTCTGACGAGGAGGTTGAGGAAGATAATGGTGAGGATAGCGATGAAGAGCCCGCCGCTGAAGACGAGGAGGAAGAGGATGAGGATGGCTTTGATTTCTCTGTTATGGGAGGAATGGACGATGACGACGAAGTCCTTCAGGAGGAGCTGGAGGAGCTGGAAGCTAAGCGGAAGAAACAAACACCACCTAAGGCCGGATCAAAGCGGAAATCCATGTTCGCGAGCGCTGATGACTATGACAAGATCGTACAGGACGCAGTGTCCAAGCAGGCCAAGAGCGGCAAGCACACGAAGGGTAAAAAGGCAAAGAAGCCGCGACGGTCGTAGGCTAGCTAGCGTAGGTGAAGGAGAGCAGACTGCATCAAAATTTAGAGTGTTCATTTTCATTTGAGTTGTGTGAACTGCTTGGTCCTTTAGCAATGCCCTCCAGAAACTTCGGGCTCTAAGGCTTGCCAAGTGATAACGTCCGATCCGTTGGCGTAGATGGTAAAGCCGTCGGTCGGCACGGCCTCCTCAGTGCTGATGTCGTTGCCGAACCACAAGAAGCGGAACGAGTCGCGCGTGGCGATCACTCTAGATCCGCCGAAAGTGACGTTGTTGGCAGCCAGGGACCAACTCGGAGTCAGCGACGCATTGAGTCGAGGACCAGCGTGGCCTTCGTAGTTGCCACCGGAGCCAGTCGTAACGTAATAAAGGCCGTTGACTTCGTCCTCCTTGTTCTTGTAGATCTTAGCGGTACGCTCGTAAGCGTGTACATGACCTGAGATCATAACGTCCACCTTGTTCGCTGAAAAACATCTTCCAACTTGGCCATCAGACCGCAGTGAGGCTCCGTGTACGGCGCACCCGAATAGTACGTGCCATTCCAGCAGCTTTCTCTGTCGTCCTCGTCGATTTCAAAGATAGTGGACGAGCATTGGCACTGGTGGTTGCTCCACGTGTTGTAGTACGGGTTGTGTTTGAACACGACGACCCACGGGGTGGTGCTGCGATCCACACTCTCGAGGTCGGCTTTGACCCATTCAAGCTGTGCGTTGCGGTGGTTCTGCCACTCCTCGGTACCGACCACACTCGAGTCGCTTCCGTTCGATCCCGTATAGTCATCTAGGAAGACGCAGTGGACGAGTCCAAGGTCCATCGAATGCCAAGTTTGCAGCGTTCTCTTAGCTTCCTCCGAGATCGGAGTGTACACTCGGTTGATGTAGCCCAAGTAGTTTTCAGCTTCCAGAGTCATGTCTTCAGGGTACGGATACATGTTCAAATGGCCTGACGTGACCACTACCTCGTGGTTGCCGTTGATACCCGTGCTCGGGTAGATCGACGTCAAGTTCTGCTGCTCCCGGAACCAATTGTCCCATTGCAGGTGCTGTCCGTTCGAGTACGAGTAGTCTCCAACAACGACGAGCGCTTGGATGTTCTTGCCCTCGAATTTCTTGGCTTGCTCCGCCATTGTCGTCTCCGACGACGTCGTATCGCCAGGGTCTCCGATAATGCCCAGAATGGTCTCCTCAACCTCAGAACCAGGATACAGCAGCGACTTGAAAGAGCCCGTGAATTCCGAGGCGCCGATCGTGTACTGGTACTCGGTTCTCTCGGCGAGATTGCACAGCAATGCCGTGTGCAGGAATGGAGACGAGTAGGTGTAGTTATACTCAGGTTCCACCACGGAATAGCTGACGGAGGTGCTTTCGCCCGTGACGGTCGACGCACTTGTTGATGTGGCGGTGACCGTGTAGGAATCGCTGGTGTCGCTAGCGAAACTCACGGCGATACCATTCGCGCAGTTGACGGCGGGGCTGGAGATGCCGAGATGGACTTGGCTCACCTCGGCGGATACCGAGCTGATAGCGATCACAAATGAGAGCCCGAAGATCTTGACCATGGCGGTGACAATTGAAGAGTGAGCTCTGTAAGTCTATCCGAACGGAATGCAAGAATGGTCTGACCGCCGGGATTGAGACGAGTGCACCTGCCGATCTCAGGAGACGCGGTAGAACTCCAGCTCAAGGTCTTGAAATGTCTCGAAGTTGGCTGAAAGTGAAAGATGAACACCGTCGTGGAGGCTAGAACTCCACTAGACGTGGTATAACCACAATTACCATCTTCATTTCATTTCACCTGCCCATACAGGGAGACTACGATTCTACGAATAGTTCTCCAGAAGTTCTGTGACCACCGTGATGGTCATCAAGTCTCGTTGTATGTGCTTGAAGGTCTGACTCAATCGAGATTAACGGATCGGTATTGAAGCGAGAGCCGGTTGCTCTGTGGAGAGGTATCGCGGTCTCTTGTTGCTCTACGAGATCTGCTTGAAGTAGTTGATCAGTTGACTCAACAAGCTCATTGTTCGTAGTTAAGCTCTCGATTACAGGAAGCTAGCGTCGTCAGTCATACTGCTGCGAGCGAGGTTGGCGGCCTCTCGTGCTTGCTGCAACGCGCCAACAGACTGGAAGTACCGCTTCAACTGTTCGCGGACTTGGTGATCTCGTTCCCGAAGTTTTGCAATAGCAGCAGCGGACACATCGACGTCCGTCATACCAGAGTTCAACACGGCTGTGGTTGACTCCAGCAGCCCGTCGACGAGGTTGTACGGGATCCACGGCAATTCCGGGGCCTTCAATTGGTCACCATCACGTCTGATCGTGACTGACAGTAGCTCTTCGACTAGTTGCAGAGCTTCTAGCAATAGTCCATGCTTCAGGTACAGTCGCAGCAACAGCGCTGGGTTGCCTGAAGTAGGTTGAGCGAGACGCGCATACAGCCACTTCGGCAGGGCCAACTTACGACCTTGTTGCTGCCAGAAGTCTAGTACAGTCTCAGCAGCGATTTCGTACTGCTCTAACAAGCCAGAATTGTCTAGCAGCATCTCTAGCAGCTCCCATAGCAGGTCACTATCTGCTCGTGAGATGGCAGATGCAGCAGGGTGTTCGCTGGCCACGCAGTAGCGAGCCAGCGATCTTGTTAAACCTGACAACGTTGACTTCGAGCTCTTATTTGCAATGTCAGCGGCCATCTCGATCGCAAGGATACCCGCTCGACGTTGTTCAGCGCGAGTCATGCTTCCCTTTTGCTGCAACTGGCGTGAACGACGTCCACTAGCAATGAAATCACTTCTTCGCCGCTCATAGTACTCAGCAACACGCTCTCCGCGTGGCCTAGTGCTAACAATCGCAACTTACCATCCAGCACTGTCAGTTCACGCCGCATGTCCTCTAAGGTAACCACATTAAGCGATGGTGTTACAACCTTTGTTGGCTCCGATCCATTCACTGAAGGCTGCGGTAACTCCTCGGTGTGTAGTTTGCGTACGACCCACCGGTTCTCAGCTGGAAGAGCTCGCAGCGCATTGCAAGCCGCGTTTAGCGCGTTCCGCTGCGCCTCGAGAGCTGCTTTCGATGTCGATACTGCGAGCCGCAACCGCAGCGAAAGCGCATACAATGAAGATGCTGCGTTAGCCGGTTGCTGCTTGCGCATATAGAAAGCGAACAGAAGATTGTAATAGCGGATAGCACTAGCGTCAAGACCGTCGCCTTGGACGACGGTGCCGTTGGCTGCCTGCCAGAGGATGTATCTCTCCACGTGTGACTCCAGAGATCCCCATTGAAACTCGCAGATAAGGTCAAGGTGACCATATCGAAACAACTCCTTGACTAAGTAGTTTACGCACTCACTCGCTGTGGCTTCAGCGTCTGCAGCAGAGTCGGAGCCAGACAACGCTGCCGAGATCTCAGCAGTGTGCATCAGTGCAAGGTGAGCGTCACGGAAAGCGCGCTCTTCGACTGAGTACTTGAACACATTGACCCAGATGAAAGATTGCAGTGCGAAGCTCTGCTCGACACCGTCATGGTGTGCTAAATGATTAAGCCCTTGTGTCACCACCGTCCAAAGGAAGCCGAGCAATTGATCGTAAAACCCGCGCGGCACCGTCTCCTTTAGTAAACCAACCACATCGTAAATGAATTGCTCCAGTACCTTCTCCGACTGAGACGCTCTGTAGTGTCGATCCACAAAGAAGTTAGATAGGCAGATACTGAAGCATCTAATTGCCTGCTGGTAGCACCAGCGTGCATGTTCACGGGCGTTTTCGTCATCATGAGCTCGTGCAGCTGAGCCCTGTCCTTCGCAAGCCAAGCACTCACCGATGGATCGCACATACTGGTGGATTTGGTCGCTATTCTGTGCGCTAGCCGCTTCGCCCTTGCCCGAACCGTGAAGCGTAATGTCGCTCAGGTTACAGCAAAACATCGCTCGTAATAATCGGAACTGCTTTCGTTTCTGAAGGAAACGTACTAGTGGTTCATTTGGCTGGGAGACGTACTGCAAGATCTCACGTGTAAAGGTGGCAAGCACGCCGTGCGCTTCTTCACTGCGCACATTGTTGTTCACAGTCGCAAGTTGCAACACCGACAATGCCCGTTTGAAGTTACTCGAGCGATTAAGTCTTGCGTTCACGTCTAATAGGAACCATTGAAACAAGGGCGGCATCAGTGTGGCCGACGAAGAAACTGCAGGTTCCACCTCGGCAACTGTTTGCGAGACGCCTTGGTTCGCGATCCACCGGCTTAGCTTCCAACGCTGGTACACGGTGATAGATTTTGGCAAGTATACTCGGACGACCTTGCTCAAGGTGGATGAACTCAGGAAGGCGGGTCTTGTATCGACCAGATATGAGAGGAAGAGCACCACACGAAGCGACTGGTTGCACATTTCGTCGATTGTGCGCGAGGCCACTTGGTCAAACGCAAAGCACACTTCGTTTCCAGCGAAAAGGCACGGCGTTCCGACGAATAGTAGTCGGACGACGCTCCTGCATCCGTCATGGCGCTGTCTTCTTTAGCACCCATGTCTTCGTCGTCGTCGTCACTCTGAGGTCTATCACGCTTCAGAGGAGAGGAAGGCTTGTAAGTGCCAGAGCCTCGCCAGAGCTCAAACGGAAAAGATGCTCCACTAGATCGTGGAAAACTTGGTCTTGGAAGGCAGAGTCGCCGCCGAGTAGCTTACTCAGTCGTAGAATAGAACGTGTAAGTACCAATTCGGCACTTACTGCTTGGTTGCTGGACACAACAAAGTCAGGGTTCAATCCCAATCGCACACAATGACGAGCTAGTGCCACGAACGACTCCACCTTCCAGTCTGATACTACATCCGCTACCTCGCGATGAACAAAAGACTGGAAGCTCTGGCTGGGGAATGCGTCAAAGATTGGGAGAACCTCAGCCACAAGGTCAGCAACGCACTCACCACTCGTAGACCCAGACAGCGCCTTCGGGACGAAAGCAGCGGCGATAGAAAAGGCCGATGGGAACAACAGTGACACACGGTTGCGCCGCAAAAGCACTGGCGCTCCCGGCAGTAGCGAGTTTGTCGTCGTCGCAAACCCAATAGGCACGTTCTCGCAGCGCCAGTGCTTCGTACAGAGTGCAATAAGCTCTTTCCAGACACTAATACGAAGCAAACTCGGTGCTGTTCCATTGCGGATCGCAGCAGCGCCGGCTGTATCAACACATCGATTCGATATCAAGCGAATCAGGATGTCTTTGTATTTTGGCAGTCGATGCGCAAATGGAGACTGGCTGCCAAGAGAGCTGCTTTGCATTTCCACGATAGCATTCGACAAGTTTTGTCGCGAGTATCTTCCCGGAAGTAGCACCCGATCAGCGAAAAAGTCGTCAATCAACGACATAATCCCTTCCTCCTTCTGGTCAAAAACCCACTCGCTGTCCTCGACCTCATACTTTTGCATTTGAACGTCAAGACTGCTTACCAGTTGGCCCAAGATCCGCTTGGGCCCAGTGAGAGCCATCGGGTTCGGGTGAATGTACACTTCGTCGCCGTCTAGCGAGCGCCACGAAGAAAGAGAAAGTTCTTGTCCACGGCAAAGTCCACCATTCGTAGTCCACGCTTCAGCTGCTGATCCTGTGACTGCACAGTAAATACGCGTGCTGTATCTAGCGCAAGTTCCTCGCCACCTGCTGATGATGCAGAAGCGAGTTGGACGTCACCTCTCAAAAGCAAAATTTCAGACGAGTGAGCGGCAGTGGTGTCTAGATGAACAAGCAGTCGGCAGTTGTCCGACTCCGTAGCCGATAGAGCGACCACCTTGGCATGAGTAGCATAGACGCCGATGCTGTTCGCACTGTCGTCGCCGTCCAGATCCTCGTCTTCCCAGCCAGAGTCGTGGCCATCGTCAGTACTGTCATCATTAGACGGCAAAACTAAGGATCGAAGTTGTTGTTTGCCGAGACAAGACTGGCCGTTGAAAGACCACGCACGCAGCACACAGTCCGCCGACACAGTGACAATACACACGTCATCAGTGTTACCGTTGTCGTCTTCATCCTCCGTGTCCATTTGGAAGCAGGTCATGGCGATCACTGCCGCGCCAACATCTTTTCTATCGCCATCCTCGCCCCACTTAGCCCCTGTCTTCTTTAACAATCCATGCCACAGCCACGACACTACCGATTTGTCCGAGAAGACTACCTCCTGCATCTGTGTGGCCTCTGGTAGTCCGAAATTCACTGCCAACACTCGACCTGCGTCAGTTCCTAACACCAAATTGTACTCGTTCATCCACAAGGCCACCGTCAAGATCTCGTCACTGCCTAAAGTCTGCATCACGTCGCACTTGGTACTAGTGGCTGGTTTAGGCTCTGGGAAGGCCTTAATATCAGCCTCAGAAAAGATGCTACTGCTTCCGTCCGACGGCACGTCGTACGTGAAGCGGTGGATGGTGCCGGCATGGGTGACCACATTAATTGTGACAGCGTCATCCTTCCAACTCTCCACTGCAAAGACTCCGGTACCCACTACAGGGGCAGGAAACTCCAACTTGACGCCATTGTCCCGCAAAGAGTTGTGCAGACTGAACTCCCTCAGCAGCACCACGTTCTTGAGCACCCTCCAGCAAACGAACCTATCTCGTAAGGCTTCATTTTGGAAATAGAAACTGCCCGAGCCACTGCATTCCAATGCGCGCACTAAAAGGGATAGAAATAAGATTTAGAAATGGATGATGATAGAAAATGGTGGACGGTTTGTACTGACCGCGGGCGAAGCTTTTGGGAGGCTGCGAGCGCACTGCAGGACTGGACACCACGAAGGAAGGCAGGGCGCTTGCGTCGGCCCCCTCACAGTCCTCGAAGCTCGCGAACTGCGCCTCCTGCAGCAGCGGACGCATCGCTCCAACTTGGCTGGTCGATGACGAATGCGAAATGGTCTCACACATTTTTGTGGCACCTCAAACACCCATTTCTAAGGCGGAAGTACCCATTTCCAATAGTCGCAAGGAAATCCAAGCATCATGATGGACGCGTTGCGGGCGCAGAAGCAGAAGCTGCTGGATCCGGAGAGCGGGCAGCCGGCGGAGGGATCCCCCAACAGCAACGGCAGCTTCGTGTCGACGTGGTGCCCCAGTCTGTCCTACCAGGAGCGGCTCATCGGCTGCGTGACGTGCTTCATGCTGGGCTTCCTACTGTCGCTCGGGTCGACCTTCCGTCTGGCCAAATTGGTGCACGGCAACCCGGCGCCGTTCGCCATCGCCTACACTATCGGCAATTTGCTGAGCATCGGCTGTACCACCTTCTTCGTGGGGCCTTGGAAACAGGTGCAGAGCATGTTCCACAGCAAACGCCGCTACTCAGCCGTGGTCTACGTGGTCTTCATCTTCGTGACGTTGGCGCTGTGCTTCAGTCCGCACATCCACCACCGGATGCTGCTGGTGTTGGTTTCTGTGCTGATCCAATTCCTGGCGCTGATTTGGTACACGCTCTCGTACGTGCCGTATGGACGCAGCATCGCCGTCTCCTGCTGCAAACGCGCTTGTGGCGTGGCCACCGACGATGACATGTGAACGAGAAGTTAAACGAGGGTCAAGAAGAAAGAGTCTGCATTGTGTCTACTGCCTTGTGTTAATCTGTCTTGGGCCGGGAGTGTTCTTGTTGCTTGCTGTCAGTAGGAGATGCCACCTGCGCGTGCTTGAGGTTGTTGGCCTCGATGATGAACCAGTTGATGGAGAAGGTGAGCCCCAGCACTAGGAAGAGCAGCACGAACACGTGGTACGAGTCCTCCAGCTCCGTGTAAATCACCGCCAGCATCACCAGGAACAGCAGCGCCAGCACGCAGTTCAGCACGACCACGAACTCGCGGCTACCCGGGCGGAGCACGTTCTCCAGCGCGATCCCCATTGAGAGCTTCTCGGTCGTTTTTGATTGGGGTCGAAAGTGACCTAATTTTGGGTGCTCAGCGATCCATTTTGTGATTTAGTCCATTATAGTCCAGACAGCAATACCAGAACTGCTCACATCAAATGGCAAGTCGATCTCATTGAAGGTGGGTCTCCGATGCGGTCTATTAACTACTTAACCAGAGTAAGCGAGACTGCCGAGAAAACTTGATCAGCGACATCATTCGACACGGGCACTTGAAGCCTTCATAACCAAATCAAAGCAAAGAATACATCATTCGACATATCTTCATCAGCGCGTGCACTCCAACACAAGGAAAAGAGAAATCAACGCCGTTCAATTTCATTATCAGCAAAGAAGTCATCCGCTGTTAACAGCCATGTCAGACGAGAAGAACAACGTTGCCGACGCCACCAACGGCGAAGTCATCACCATCCGACTCAAGGACCAGGTCGGAAACGAGACATTCTTCAAGGTAAAGCCCACCACCAGTCTTCAGTGCCTGGGTGTTCCCTACGGTAGGGACCCTACCAGCCCCAGCCGCCATATCCCCACGGACCGCCGTAGCCTCCCCAGCCGTAGCCACCATACGGGTAGCCCCATCCACCGTAGCCACCATAGCCGCCGTAGCCTCCCACCACTGCTCCTTCTTCTTGCCGTCCTTGCTCTCGGGCGCTCCAGCAGCAGGTGCAGCATTGGGAGCGTTCGGCGAAGCAACATTAGCCTCCGCGGGTTTGACGTCGGCAGCAGCGACGCTGGCGACAGCGACGAGAGTAGCGACAGCGAGAGCAGCAATCTTCATCGCCTTGGTCTGATGTTTGGTTGTCGAAGCTTGAGAACTGGAAGGCGAATTGCCAAGTGAGCCTTGAGTGTTGCGGCGTGAGGCAATCGGCTTGACAGGCTTGGACATCGAAAAGGTGCGGAATTGGCATGATGGATGTGACTGGTTTGGACCCGCGATAGTTGCCTTTCACTTCAACTTGTCAACTCTTATACAGAGGTGAGATGTATCCAATTTCTATTCAAGAGAAAATTGCTTTCTACGACGCATGTGATGCCTCTCTCCTGCCTCGCCATCGGTGAACACGGCCGCATATCGCGGGCAGTAACCCCGTGTCGGCTGTCGGGCTAATGGTCAGCGGAGCCGACGGTTCGAGCGTCCAGTGCAGTGCGGTACGTCTCAATGTTGGCGAGAAACTGCGAAGATATGTGTGATGAAGCGTGAATGCCAGAATTCCTGGTACAGACTCCTACTCTCTGCTACTGACAAGACACAAGCAGTCTCGAGTGGCCATTTCGCGTCAGCGACAACCCCGCATGAACGTTCAGCGAGTGGATTAGAGCGTTCGGAATGCCGCGGATCGGCGTGTCGATACTAAAGTCCAAGTCCACGACTCAAGTCGCCAAAAGCACTTCAAGTCCCGCCCTTGAATCCAGACTCTTGTGGCGTCGTGTCGGATGGGTACCAAGGTGACTTCCAGAGTCTGTTGGGGTTTTCTCGGCTCTCAACTACTCAGAAATGACACAATGAGCTGCTGTCGATGCTGCCAACAGAAGCGTCACGACGGGAATCCGATGCTGTGCAGTGAAAGTATTTCGCACTGGAAGGACCATGCGCTCTAGAGGATGCAGGCGGTAACTCGAAAACTGACGGTACTACCCGCGATCTCTATAGTGAGCCGGTTGTGTTCCCCGATTACGAGTCAGAGTAGAGGAAACACGTCTGCTGCGTAGTAAACAGTCAAAATCGATTGCTTGAACGCGAGTTGGCCTTCCGCTGTTGGGCTGCCGTCGACGCGTAATGGCCGTTTGCCTTTTGCCCGTAGCAACTGAAGTTGAAGTTCGACTAGCAAGTTCACTGTTGATGCAGGACTTGGCCTCTTACCATCTTACCTGGACCGACCATGTTGGTGGTCTTTTCATCAAAGATACCGTGGGGAAACCACCGACCTTGACGTTTACCTATGCTACTACGTCACTTGGCGACGTCACGGCTCAAGGTAATCTTAAAGGTGACATCCCTTCTAAAATGGTCGAAACTGGCACATGACATCCGTCCTATGTCACCACAGCAACAACAGTTGCACGCTCAAAGTACGTCAGCAGGTGTTTATGTCAGTTGAACCGATTGCCAGCGCTTTGTCATTCCCGGATTCACCGCGTCGGCAACACCTCCTCCTCTACCTGTCTACAAATGCCTCAAGAGCTGCAATTCCCCGACGGCTTCCTCTGGGGTGCCTCCACTGCGGCCTACCAGATTGAAGGCGGCGCAATGGACGGTGGACGAGGAGCAAGCATCTGGGACGCGTTCTCGCACACGCCGGGCAAGACTTACAAGGGGCAGACAGGGGACGTCGCTGTCGATCACTACCATCGCTACAAGGAAGACGTCGCGCTCATGAAGCAGATCGGCCTCAAGGTCTATCGCTTCTCACTCTCCTGGTCGCGCATTTTCCTGCCGGAGTGGGCGAAGTCAGCGAGGAAGGCGTCGCGTTCTACAACCGACTGATCGACGAGCTGTTGGCGAACGACATCACGCCATTCGTGACACTCTACCATTGGGACCTTCCTCTGGCGCTGCAAACCGAGTTCGACGGTTGGTTGGGAAGTGGCCCACAAGTTCGAGACGCCTTTGCTGAGTATGCACGCGTGTGCTTCCAACGCTTCGGTGACCGCGTCAAGAACTGGGCCACGATGAATGAGCCGTGGGTGCACAGTGTCATGGGGTTTGCACTGGGCGTTCACGCTCCAGGTCGTCGACACAATGGCCACAAGGAGCCGTACATGTGCGGACACAACCTGCTCATCGCCCACTCACTCGCTGTCGAGACGTACCGCAAGGAATTCCAGCAGCAACAAAATGGGCAGATTGGAATCACTTTGAGCGCGGATTGGAGACTGCCGGGCCCCACGGATGACCCCGAAGAGCTGAAGGAGAATATCAAAGCAGCTGAACGCTCGATTGCGTTCCACCTCGGGTGGTTCGCTGACCCTGTCTACAAAGGCGACTACCCACAGCTCATGAAGGACCGGCTGGGGGATCGCTTGCCAAAGTTCACGGACGAGCAGAAGAAATTGCTGAAAGGCAGCTCGGATTTCTTTGGACTTAACAACTACAGCTCTGCCTACGCCAAGCCGTCGGACTTGTACACGGCAGGTAAACTGCCTCCAAGCGATAACACTGGGTCGTTCTTCCTCGACGACGGTGCGACAACGTACGAGGATCCTTCGTGGACCCCCACTGCTGCCAAGTGGAACTTTGTGACACCCTGGGGACTCAAGAAGCTTTGCGTACACATCAGCAAGACGTATCAGCCAAAGAACGGCATTTTCATCACTGAGAATGGCTCGTCTTGGCCGGATCAAACCAAGGAAGAAGGTCTGAAGGACACCAAGCGCATTGACTTCTACGAGCAATACTTGAGCGGTGTGCACCAGGCCATTGAAGAGGGTGCCGATGTTCGCGGATACTTCACCTGGTCGCTCTTTGACAACTACGAATGGGCCGCGGGCTTCACCATTCGGTTCGGTCTCATTTGGGTCGATTTCGACACGCTTGACCGCACGTTGAAGGACTCGGCTTCGTGGTACCGTGGCACGATTGCCAAGAACGGCTTCAACTCCAAATATCCGAGCAGTGCTATCGCACCATAGCTGTCCTTATCTGTACGAGCAACTCGCTAATAATATGGCGTGCCAGCTTCTCGAAAATAGTTACTAGTTCGAAGCGAATTCATTTCTTCATCGCTTGCGTTTATCTCCACCGGGTCGATCCAGCATGACGACGCCGTCTCGAGATGGAGGCTTTAGCGACATGAGTTTCCTGGGTGTTGGTGATCCATACAGTCAGAAGAAGGCCAAGGAGCGAGGTCTCGGTGGTGACCTCAAGCCGTTCCTTACGTGTCCTCCTAAGAAAGGGAAACTCGCAGCTACGTTCGGTCCAGGGTATGCGAAGTTCGACCCTCTCGGCGGTGAATACGCGGAGCAGTACAAACTCGAAGCTCGTCGACGACTCGAAAACACAAAGCAGTTTGTCAAGCCCAACGGCTTCTCGTTCTCGAGTCCAGCTCAAAACCACACAGGTTCTGGCGACTACTACGGCGCCTTCAACAAGTTCGAGCGCGACGAAGACGACTTGAAGAAAGTCAAAGAGGAAAACGCAGCGCCACGACCCAATCCAAAGGACAAGCAGTTCGAGAAGAAAAACGTTCTGACCAACCCAGGACGGCGAGGCACGTTCGGGTATGCTGGTACCTTAATCGGTGGGAATTTACCAGCGATGGCGGCCGAGTTTGAGTCTGAGCGGCGTGTAGCACAAGAGGCTGAAAAGCGTCACAAGGCTGCCATCGGTGATAGAAAGCCGTTCAAATCTACCACAGAAGGTGTTGATTATTTCGACAGTCACGAGCACGTTGCAGCTGGAAAAGTGTTGGGTTGGGACGACCAGTGTTTGGCGAAACCTCCGGGGCTCAAGAGCTGATGAACCCGAAAGAGCGTGCTGCAGCTCGAGCCGCGACATACAAAGCCTGGAAACCGAACAACCCGATGAAGGTCGGCGAGGAAGGAGTGTTTGAGGAGTTCCCGAGCAACTTCCTGACCCGTACGACGAGGCTGTCGTGAACCGAGCGATGCTACCAAATCGCCGCAACCCCGTGAAGATCGCGATGAAAGACTTACCAGACTCACTGCGCGAGCGGAGGGCGTTCAAACCTGGCAATGGTCCTAAGACGAAACTCACGCGCGGGACTTGTCTACTAGGCATCTCGAAGCACCACCTTTAATTTTTATCAATCGATTTCCCACTTAGTAGTAGCTCAACGCAAATTTTCTTAAACTACGAAGCAGATGTGGTAACTTTATCATCGGGGAACACAACCGTATCATATAGAGATCGCGGGTAATTGCACCGCGTCAGCTTTCTGGTGAAGATGGAAGGCGTCAGGATCAAGGTCGGCCAGCCCAGTTTTTCACCTATTCCGAGAAGGAATTAGGTCGGAAGTTCTTCCAGGAACCAACTTGGTTCCTGGAAGAACCTGTCTCCGGCCCAGCGATGAAATAAAAATATAAAATCAACACAGAAGAGAGTTGTTCACTTACTCTCATAACCTCTCCGGATCTATCGAGTTGTAGCCGTTCGGATAGTTGTGTTGTCCGCTGTGTTGGGGCCACGGTCTGCTCAAACTGCTCAGGGACAAACTGTCCCTAACGTTACCTGTCACCTTTATCGCGTAGTTTCTCGTTCTGCACTGGATGATCCAATCGTCAGTGCTGACACCACGTTAGCCCGAGAGCTTGCGCGGGGCTATTGCCGCGATATGCGGCTGTGGTTACCGATGGCGAGGCAGGAGAGAGGCATCACATGCGTCTTAGAAAGCAATTTTCTCTTGAATAGAAATTGGATACATCTCACCTCTGTATAAGAGTTGACAAGTTGAAGTGAAAGGCAACTATCGCGGGTCCAAACCAGTCACATCCATCATGCCAATTCCGCACCTTTTCGATGTCCAAGCCTGTCAAGCCGATTGCCTCACGCCGCAACACTCAAGGCTCACTTGGCAATTCGCCTTCCAGTTCTCAAGCTTCGACAACCAAACACCAGACCAAGGCGATGAAGATTGCTGCTCTCGCTGTCGCTACTCTCGTCGCTGTCGCCAGTGTCGCTGCGGCTGATGTCAAACCTGCGGAGGCTAATGTTGCCGCCCCGAACGCTCCCAATGTGGTACCTGCTGCTGGAGCGCCCGAGAGCAAGGACGGCAAGAAGAAGGAGCAGTGGTGGGGAGGCTACGGCGGCTATGGTGGCTACGGTGGGTGGGGATACCCGTACGGCGGCTACGGCTGGGGAGGCTACGTCGGTCCGTGGGGATATGGTGGCTGGGGCTACGGATGGTAAATGCTGCAATGGCCAAATAACTGACTTCCAGTTGACGGTGAACATTGGCCTTCAAGTTAATTCTAAATAAATCGGAGGTATTTTCTCCTTTCCTGTCGGTAATGGACTCCTAGTTGCTCTAGTTTCCTCGACGATGAGTCTTGAGCCACTCTCCAAAATCGTCGCTGATCTGCTTGGCGATTTTAGGACCGGCGAAGTCGAAGAATAGGTGGACTTCTTCCTTTGAGAGGTAATTGGCTTGCCAATACTCAAACATGTGATCCCTCCCCTTTGTGTTCAGCTCTTTCAGAACACTTTTCTTGGCCTGCAGTTCTTTATCAGCTTTCCCCATAACGTAAACCGCAAGCCAATCTCTTTCTTCATCTTGGCTTTCGGAGTTGTCGTCATCATCGTCACTGCTGCCTTCGTCATTTTCATCGACCAGTGCGGAGCTGCGCAGGAATCGACCGTTCTGGACTTCGTTGGTCGAGTGGATCACGTCATGCAACGCTACGTTCGAGATAGCGGGATCATCGGCGAGTGCAGTGCCACTCGGTAGGGCGATGGCCGCAGTCACCAGCAAAAACAAAGAAGCAGGACGCATGGGGACTCGGCGGTAGAAAGAAGCTTGTTAGTGAAGACTTAGAAAATTTGAGGAGTGACAGATAAATAGCAAAAAAGTTGTGCGAACTAAGCGGTGCGGTGGGCTGGCAAGGTCGAGTACGCGAATCATAATCCAAGTCTAAGCGTCAACATCTTTGCTCTCTATCATAGCTGTAGATCTCATGATAAAGGACGGCTTATCCTAGTGTTGAAGTGCTGCATTTAATAAGTACTGCGGCAAATATGCATAAACCTAGATTACGATGCACTTTCGAGACAGGCATTGCTGGAGCTGCCACAACAAACACCATGCATCCGGAGCGTCGTGAAACCGGCCTGTCATATCTATTTGCCCCCATCGGCTTTACTGCCAGGACTTCCCTCGATTCTGGACAAGATTCTTCCTCAGCTACCCCGCAGTACTATCATGTTGCTATCCATCATATAGGAAAGCGTCCTGCAGCTGCTCCTTTCGGAGCTTGCCGTTACGCTTGGCGACAGCTTTGGCCTTCATGTTTGCTCGACGCTTGACAGTAGCCACCATGCCCACCTTGGCATTGGCTTTCTCGGTAACATCGAAGACTTCTCGAAGCACGTCGTTCTCCATGAGGTGCGTCTGGAACCCAGACTGCAGCGCTCGACGGAACACGTGGGACTGGAAGAACCGACTCCACGTCGACACTTCCATCGTCTCCCCATCGGCTTGCAGCGCTTTATGCGGGCCTTCTCCTGTGTGGAGCGTCTCAAGCACTTCTTTCAACGTCGACCTTTGAGTCTTGCGGTTCTTTTTGCCGATGCTTTTGCCTGACTCTCGCATGTAGCTCTCAATGCGGGAGTTCAAGCCTCAATGGGACTCCCAGCCGATTCGTGCGAATAGCTCCACTCATTCCCAGAAATATGGTACTTGAGCTGCACCAGCAGCGCCAGTACTTCACAGGCTGAGCCTCTCACACTCGGGATCGATCCGCTACGTACGAAAGCTGCCAACGCAGCCACATGAGCACTTACAATCGACTCTGGCCTGTACAATTTCCCTACAATGACCGAGGGACTAAAGTAGCTGACTATGAACGCCCAGCACTCCATGACTGCAATCGTCAGCACCTCTGGGAACTCATTCTCATCGTGACCATCGTCTTCGGCATCTTTAGCCGCCACAAGGAAGCTTCCCAGCGTCTCCAATAGATCCCATTTCTGCTCATCGTCAGGACAGCACACAAAGCAAGCGATACTTAGCGCATAGACTGCCTCCACGCGCACCGCACTGTCTCCTCTGTCTGTAAAGATGCGCTGCAACGGTGCAGCAATATCGTCGAAAAGACCTTGTTCATCAGCTCCCAAAGTAATAGCCAGCATACCCAGCACATTAAGCGCCAAACAACTGGACTCCTTCGCTCGCTTCTTCAGACACCCAAGAGTGTGTGATGTTAACGTCACCTTCACGCTCTGTACGCGGTCGTACAGCACCTCGCTACGTAGCAGCAGCAAGATCTACACAATCATATTAGTACCTAACTATTTTATAGCTCTATTGGCACTTGTACGGCACCTTTTTCAGAGCGGAGACCTTGGTCGAGTCCCTCTTCTCCGTGAGCTCTTCGATGGCGCCTTCCAGGTCGTCATCTGACGTCTCTTCATCGTCCTGCTCCTCCACTTTCTTCCTACTTTTACCGTTGCGGCCGTTGGCCAGCTCCCGCTGCTCTCTGTCCCATTGCAAAGCGTCCTCCAGCTCCGACTCGACCGACGAGTCGTCGTGGTTGCTGATGACGCTGTAGTCGATGGAGCCGTCACCGTCGTCGTTGCCACCAGCCAAAGCACTTCTCAGCAACCTCTTGCCTTCTTCCGACAGTCGACGGCGCTGGTGCGGCTGCAGGGGCTTCACCCGCGAGGTCCTCTGACCCCTCGTCATTGTGCTTATTATCAGGATCCGTTATGATCGGGTGGATGAAAGGTACGTCTTGTGGAAAAAATTGACTAAAGGTACTACATGTTACGTACAGCACACAATTTGCCATTTTGGCGCCAACCACAGAAGGGCAAGATGTCGGACGACTTTGAGGCTCCGTGGGTGGAGAAGTACCGGCCCCGCGTGCTGTCTGATGTGGTGGGCAACCGCGACACCATCTCAAGTCTGCAGGCCATGGCGAAGGCCGGCAATATGACCAATCTGATCCTCTCAGGACCGCCAGGGACGGGCAAGACCACGAGCATCCTGTGTCTGGCTAGAGAGCTACTAGGCCCCAGCCTGAAGCAGGCCGTCCTGGAACTCAACGCCAGTGATGACCGCGGTATTGATACCGTACGCACCAAGATCAAGATGTTCGCGCAGCAGAAGGTGACGCTGCCTCCTGGCCGCCATAAGATCGTCATCCTGGACGAGGCCGATTCCATGACGGCGGCTGCTCAACAGGCTTTACGTCGCACTATGGAGATCTTCTCCGCAACGACGAGATTTGCCCTGGCCTGCAACAATTCCACCAAGATTATTGAGCCGATCCAGAGTCGCTGCGCCATCCTAAGGTTCACCAGACTACCGGACGAGATGCTGCTACGTAGACTGCTGCAGGTCTGCGAGCAGGAGAAGGTGGGCTACAAGGAAGAAGGGCTGGCGGCTCTGATCTTCACTGCGGAGGGAGACATGCGTAATGCGCTCAATAACCTGCAAGCCACGGTCAGCGGATTTAACTTCGTAAGCGAGGACAACGTATTCAAAGTGTGCGACCAGCCACACCCTGCGGTGGTGAGAGACATTTTGAACCATTGTGCCAAGGGCGAGATTGATGGCGCTGAGAAACAAGCTGTGGGGCTCTGGAAGAGCGGGTACTCGTCGCTGGATATCATCGGCACCATCTTCCGCGTGTGCAAGGCGCTGCCTATGGAGGACGAGCGACTGAAACTCGAGTTCATCAAACTCATTGGCAACACGCACATGTGCATCGCCGACGGAGTGTCGACGCTGCTGCAAATTCACGGTCTTGTGGCGCGGTTGTGCTCTGCGGCGCTGGCCGCCAAGGCGGACGCGTGAGGAAGTAAACATACGCCATTCCAATGGAAAGAGTAGGTTCTCTTTATTCGTTCTGCTTCGCTTTTTACAGGCAACAGAGGTCCGAGCTCAAAGCAACGCTCATAAACAAAAGACGAGTTGCCGATTACTTGCCAAGCAGCTGGCGGAGCGCATCCTGCTCCTCCGGGGTCTCGGCCGAAAGGATCTGTCGGTTGTCAACAACCTTGAGCAGCTCGCCTGTCTTGGTCACCTGCACGATGAGGTACACATACTCGTTCTTCTTCATGCCCTGGTTCACCTCGGCGAACACGTAGGCGTGGCCGGTAGGGCCCTTGATGTTGTACTTGATACTACAAACACAAAACCATCAGTTCTAGCACAGAATATCTTCATCAAAACGTCATCTCCTACCGAAGACGCGGGTTGCCGTTCTTGTCCTTGAGATTCACGTGCTCGATGCGGTTGCGACGTCCCTCACGGTGACCTCCGTGGTCGTGTCCGTAGCCGTGGATCGGCAGACCCAAACGCGACGTCACCTACAGCATTAACCGTTCTTCAATAACGCGTAATTTAACCTCCTACCCAAAGCGCAGCCCACGTACGTCCGTGTTTTCCGATAGGTAGTCCAGCGACTCACTGAAGAGGCCGTTGGGGCTCATACGGCTGCAACCAACAATTAGTCCACTATCTACTAAATAAAATAATGTGTTTTACGTACTTGGGCAGCAGTTCACGAGCCACAAAGTAGACTCCCACCAGACCCAGACCAATGAGACCGAGCCAGAAGCCTCCGGTGGCGGTAGCCGTGACCTTCTCATAGGGCGTCAGGACCAGCGCATCAGGAGCCTTCTGTCCTTCCTTGGTGGCCTGTGCTGCAGGCTAAAATGTTTTAAAATGTTTCGTTAAACACCGGATGGAGTATTGTGGCATTGGTCTTGGATTTAACCTTTTCGGGGTTGAGACGAGAGCGCGTGGACGTGAAGCTGCGGGCGGCAGGACGACGTGCCACGGTCTGCAGTGCACGCGAGCGCTGCAGCGACGACTTTGCGCGGCGCGGAACGCGGGGAGGCCAGGAAGCGCAGCATCTTGCTCGATGTGCCGACGATCGCTTGTCTATCGCAGGTTTTGATGGTGTGGATCATAGGTGAAAATGAATCTATACAAGGTTAACCAGTAAGCTGAAATCACAATACAATTACATCGTTATCCAATCAACGGTTGAAAAAGTGATTAACCTTCTTGAGCCAACAGTTCACACGTCACAGATAAAAGGCAACCACCAAAAAGTATCCTAGCAGCCTGATCCGCCGGCCAGCACGAGGCAGGCAGTGCTTGGGAACACGGAGAGCAGATTCGTGGTGATCGACCACAGAAATGCGAACGAAAAGACGGCGACGACGGCCACGCCGCCCCAGAACCAGGTGCCGGCACGGCGCTTGAGCTCCTGCGTCTCGCGCTTCTGGGGCGGCAGCAGAGGTAGCCACGCGAGCGAAAACAGCTTCATAACGTAGGCGATCACGTACGTCCAGGTGACCTGCCAGCGCACGTGTGTTGAGTCGCGGATGATATCGGCCACCCCACGTCGAAGTGCGCGTTGACGTTCTTGGAGATGCACGAGGCGAACGGACTCGACAGATTGCTCACAGTAGTCAGCAGGCCGTACACAGCAGCTTCGTTGCCCAACTCAGCCAGCTCTACCACGACAAACGTCGACACGAGGAAGTTCATGGCTTGTGGGAGCTCCTCCAGGATGGGAGTGCCCAGCCAGAACCATTGACTACGCAGCACGTCCCAAGTCGTCAAACCACCGACGATAGCGTCCAAGATAATTACCGAGACCGTCGTGTACGCGACCACATATCTCCAATTCCAGCCTAAGCCGATACGCTTCGTCACGTAGAGCGCCACACTGAAAACGACAAGCCCGACGACAGAGAACAAGCTTTCGTTTAGAGGGTGTACGTGCGCCCAGTACCGCTCGATCGGGTCGCTCGCTGTGATGGTAAAGCCATCGAAGATGCCGCTGAAGAACCGATACGCCAGAATCTGCACCACCGCAGCGTTTTGCAACAGAATCCACAGACCACGCATGTACTCGTGAAATATCGGAACTTGATCGTTCAGAGGAGGCTCGTGCAGCAGCCACAGTGCTGCTGGCACCGCTACCAAGCTCAACAGAGAGAAGATCAACATGAGCTGACTCATCGACAACGACCAGGCAAAAGTGCCTCCGTAGTCCTCGCCATTCATCCCAAAGCCAACCAGTAGCACCGCAGCGATCATCGCGATACTACGAACGAGATACACCGTCGACAAGATGGAGCCGCGAGTGTGCTCAGGTTCACGCTGCGAGAACTCCACCACCAGTCCGTCAGAGGCCACGTCAGCGACCATGTAGCCGAAGCTCGCCAACATCATCAGCAAGATGTAGAGAGAGCCCGAATTCGGCGCGTTCCAATTGATACGACCATAAAGCTCGCTAGGCGAGAAGCTTGATAGATCTTTCCCACGCAGCGCTCGATCAATGTAGTACGGAGCTTCTTGGGATACGAAGACGAGAACTAGTAGTGTCCCCGAGCATACCAGCCACCCAATAACCATATATGCGCGACGGCGAGAACCCAGGATAGGGAAGCAGTCTGAGACGATGCCAATAATCACTTTGAACGACCACGGCAGCGACAACAGCACTCGCGCAGACAGCGTCTGGTAGCCGTTGAGGTGCAGGTAGTTGTTCAAGAACGGGTACACGGTGCGTGCCAATCCGCCGTACAGCAAGCCTACAGCTGCATATTGCACCAACAGCCCGACGTATCGCCAATGGTAGAGATTTGGGACGTCGCCAGTACGTAATGGAGCCCCCGGTGCGAGCTCGCCACCGTCGCCATCGGCCTTCTGCGACGGCAACAGCTCGTCGATGGGTGATAGTTTCTCCGCCGCGTCCTCAACCGAGCGCACGTAGGAAATTCGCTCCAAGCTCTGGACGCCGTGCGTAGTGTCCACGTTTCCAGCCATCGTCTTACTTCACGTTGTGGTCGAGCTAGCTAACTCCTACTTGACATGCATCCTCGTCCCATAATTTCCTCTCAGCTCATTCCAACGGTGGCATCTAATGCTCAAACGGTTTGCAAATTCCATTGCCGAGAAAACATCAAACACTACGCCAAAGCCAAGCGATTATTCCGCTGTCCGCCGTTGAAAAGGCAACAACTTTGCCACGTACTTGAAGTGCTAAGAATGACGGTAAAAATCCATTTTTTCGCATAGTAAAACCAAGATATACATTATCCGGACATATCCGGATCAGTAAATCTTTGCTCTCATTTCTCGAGAAGCTAGCAAACCCCCAAGACACTTCTTCTCCTAAAGCAATGGCGTCCATGTGGTCGTCCTTCACCTACGTGCTACTCCCGCCTGCAGTCGTGCTGTACGCCTCCCCTACAATCACTATCCCCGGTAGTTTTACTAACGCTATTGTGCTTGCCAGGCTGCTGCTGTTGACTATCCCCTTCCCAGGATTGATGCTGAACCGTGGCATCATCAAGTTCGGGGACATTGTGTTCAACATCCGCATCGGCACGCTCAGTATCTTCTCCGTCATCACCTTTGTGTCCTTCGTGGTGCTGGCGGCCCAGACGTACGACCTGCAGAAGCGCTACTCGATGCACTCCGACCCACACATTGAGGCGCACTACTCTGCGGATCTGCAGGTTTGTGCTATTAGAAAATCTTGGAGACTGAGAAGATAATCTAATATTTTTGTTGTTTGTGTATTAGAAAAAGCGTCGCGGTGGCGCTCGGAGCGCAACTGGTGGATCAGTGCCCTGACGTTCACCATTTACTGGTGAGATTTGTTATTGTTGGGTATTTGGAGAAATTTCTGATTATTTTTATTGAAGGATGCTGCTCCGCTTCCACGCTGTCAAGAAACAGCTGCTCAAGGCACAGCGTCATGAAGACTAAGTGTCTACCGCGATGCAGCGAGATGTTACTGTTTGAGACTCCATAAAATCGCTCATCGTAGCAGGTAATTGACTTTACCTTTTTTTTCTTCACTGAGGGTGCGTACTGCAGAGCCAAATTCCAGCGGAATGGGGCCAATTCCGGCGGATTTTTCTTTCCAGCGGAACGGCCGATCCGCTGGCGCGTACTGCATAGAATTCGAGCGGATAAATGGCCATATTCCAGCGGATTCAATCCTCCCGAATTTCGGCAGATAGCGGATTGATCCAGCGGATTGAGCGCGAGCTGCCTTTTTAAACACATAATTTCCAACGCGAACATTTTTGTTTCATGAACGAATGCTATTAGACAACAACCTCGCCATCTCTACCAGCTACGAATACGAGGTAGCTTCGCCACATGTCGGATGCTATTTTATCGCGAACCTGTTTCATCGATGCGTCGTCCATCTCGTCAGTTCCAGTAGCTCTCGGCGGAGGTAGGGGCCAAGGAGAGAAACAAGTCCCACAGCGAGAGCACCGTGATCAAATGCTTCCTCGCCGTCAGTCTCCTCGTCTTCGTGGTTGTCCTCCACGAAATATTTTCTGGTACGTCTGCTACTGGAGAGTACGCATCTCACTTGGCGTCGCAAGATTCGCAATTACTGTCGCCTGTCAGCCCGAACGACGCCAACGTCGATGCCTTCAACGACGAGAACGTATCCGCCGACAATCCGAGTGACGATGATGAAGATGGTAGCTCTGGCGAAGCTAGCGACAAGGAAGAAGAGACGGAAGAATCGGCGGGTAATGGATCTCGCTGCCGCAGCCCTGGTCGCCGAACATCGCTCAGTCCGTCCCAGGAAGGCGACAACAACGACGGTTGTTCCAAGCGCCACAAGAGCACGGGGAGAAGATGACTGAGGCCATTTTGGAGCTTGCTGTTGCTCACAAGACACTTGCTGACACTAGTGCAGCTCGTCGAGAGGGTGATCGTATGTGCAAACTTTCGCGGTCTGACGTTGCGATCAAAGAGTTCAAAGACCAGCTAGCGAGCACAATTGCGGTGGCTGCACGTTTCCGGTTTATTCAACTGCTGGCCACGAACCCGAACGCCGCAACGATGTACTGCGGCATGGACGACGAGTGTACATTCTACTTTGTCCAGGAGTATTTGGCGGGCAACACGGATTTCCAGTAGAAGGCGTTGTAGTTCAGCAAGGTAGGTTGTCTCCTCTACAACTAAATACACGTTTGCTTTTGATGCTCTCGGTCTTGACTACATTTGACGGTTCAAACTGGCGGATCGGTGAGCAGTGAAATCGTGCACTGCAAACAAAACAGCGGAACGGACAATCCGTCGGATGAATCGAATCCAGCGGAACGGACAATCCGTCGGATCATTGCAGCGGAATGGCAGTACGCAGCCTGAATAATTTTGATGCGATTATCGGATCGTGGCAGCGTCTACGATGGACAAGGTAAGAAGGATACCCCAACTCGCTTCAAGTGATCTCAAAAGAGTTAAACTGAAGCCTCGACTGCGAGTGCATGTGAAAGATAATCTTGTGTGCCAGCAACAATCTTGGGCACAATTTGGGCGACGAAAGCTTACCATCCGTAGCCCCAGCCGCCATATCCCCACAGACCGCCGTAGCCGCCAGCCGCCGCCCCACCACTGCTCCTTCTTCTTGCCGTCTTTTCTCTCCGGCGCTCCAGCAGCAGGTGCCGCCTTGGGAGCGCTCGGGGCGGCAACATTGGCCTCCGCAGGTTTGACGTCGGCAGCAGCGACGCTGGCGCCAGGCTCTTGGTCACGGCGGAGAGGAGGCGCGAGCTCAGCATGTCAACCCTAGAGTTGTGGCCAGAAATGTTTTTGTTTTTTTAATTGTCATGTGTTCCTCCAACTTTGTTATCTTTTCCTCGCTCATTCCCCGCCGAGGAAAGATGTTGCTGAACTGCGCGATCGTGGGAGAAGGGAGTGTGATCTCGATCGTTATTGAGGAGTGGAAGACGGTGGCTCTACTGAAGAAGGCAATCGCAGACGAGCAGAAGTACGACTTTGCTGCAAGCAAGTTGCAACTCTTCCTGGCGTGGACGAAGAGCGATGGGTGGCTGCAGTCCCGCTCAGAAGATGTGAAGATGCTGAAGAAGGGTGAGACGACTGAGTTAATCGAAGTGCTAGCACACGAAGACGAACAACTACAAGGGGAAGATGGCCTTGCGGAAGTGTTGAAGGATATGGACCAGCCATCCACTAGTCAAATCCATGTACTGGTGGTGATTCCGGGGGTGCTGCTGGCTCAGCGTTATTGCAGCAAGTAAATACCGTTGCACGCCAGGATGTCGTCTGGTATGGCATGCAAAGATCAGTTGGGAGAGGGGAAGGCATTGATCTAAACGACGAACGAACGCTCTCTCGGGACGCGCTTACCGCGGATATCATCAGCCGACTCGAAGAAACGCACGTTGTGCTTGTCAAAAGTCCACCAATGACTGGGAAAACATCACTAGCGACCTTGGTGAGCCGCGCCTTGGTCAACAGACACAGGGAAGAAAAGAGAAAGGTAGCTATATTCAATTTCTCGGCATTGAGGATATTTGGGAACCAGTCTTTTGAGGAGGCCTTCGAACAGCAATGTGGCGTGACCTGGACAGACGCGAACTCGACGCTTCCAAGGCAAGACTACATGGTGTATATGGTACTGGATGAGGCGCAAGTGATCTACAAAGAAGGAACGTCCTCCCCGAGACACGAATCTTTTGTGTTTTGGAAGCAAGTCAAATATGTTCTCAACGACGCGGCATACACTGTGAGAATCTTGATATTTGCAGCTTATGGCTCTGCTGTTGAGTACACGCGGATCGCTACTCCAGTCCAGTTCGACAAAAGAATGGTGTTCACCATTGAAGAGCTGAGCTTTAGTCATGACGAAGTCCAAGAGTACGCCAGCAAGTGGTTTGAGGGCTTTGCGTCTCTGGAAGGGTCATCCGCGGTGGAGGCATTCTGTGATACTTTGGAAGAGCTCACAGGTGGACACGTTGGTCTGTGCGCGACTGCCATTCATACACTCAACGAAGTGTATTTCTCTCGTAGAAGAAGCGGGAATGATCTTCCATCGGCTGACGCCTGGACCCGTATGCTGCAAAGTGGATCACTGTATGAAGCCAATGACAACGCGCTGTTTGAGCCCTTAACGTTAACACGCGCTGTAAGGATATTGAAGACACTTGACACGGACGAGCTGGATCAGCTAGAACGCATTGCTTATGGCGCCAACGCTGATTCTGATGATAACATAGTCGAGCAATGTCTTCGCAAGGGTATTCTGGTTCAAACTGAGCGGCGTTACTGGTTCTCATCGCCAGTGCTTGGCGATTCTTCGTCAAGATGCGCGTTGGTCACATCGTCCGAGCACTTTATGCCCCCAAAACCCTTCCAGAGATGGTTGCTCGAGTGATGCGATCGATCGATTACGATAGCATCCGCCAGACACTTGGCAGAAGTTTGTCGAGCGGTATTCCTCTGGAAAGAGCGTGGCAAATGGAATTTTACAAGGCTGCGTATCGGTCCACACCAAGCACTTTTGTGACGCCTGCCGATGTGGGTGCGTTGTTTGGTTCCGGTGGGTTCGTTGATTTTACGGTTCATGTAGGTGACACCTTATGGGGCATCGAGTTGTTGCGAGAAGCCAGCAAATTGGCAGAACACATCGAGCGGTTTTCGCCTGGTGGTCGCTACTCCTCGCTCGGGTTGAACGATTTCTGTTTGATTGACTTCAGGCGCGTTGCTTCGATTGATGATATGGCGCTGGAACGTATCGCGGCAGATATGCGTCGCTGCGAAAAGCTCTTCGTCGTATGCTATGACGCACGAATGGCGGCTGTAGTGGTGTTTAATTCCGCCATGGATGTCGTCTACCGGATGTAGACTCAGACATCAGTTGCAGAGAGATTCCAGAACTGTTTAATTATCGAAACAGCATTTCTTGATACATGTAACTGAAATCTGAGCTAATACGTGTTCAAACAAATGACCGCAAGGCAGTTCAGTGCTGTCGGCCGAGTTCTTGGCGAACAGAGCACGCAACTCCTTGCTGCAGGTAAGACAAAGGACAAGAGCTAGGAGATTATGCTCTTGAGCGTGGAGGTCTTCAAATCAAAGTCAACTTCAAGCACAATTTCAACCACGTCGAAAATGGAGCCTACTCATCAGCTGTTCCGTGTCTTCACGTGCGTGGCAGCACAACAAATCCCTTAGGCATGACACCACATCTCATATCTTACCTTTCCATGCACTAAACGAATATGACATCGGCCCCCGAAGATCTATGTTTCATTAATCTGCGTCAGAGATGCCAACGAGTTCATTCCCGAATTTGCCCCCAAACAACTTCGATTTCGCCATGACCAAGCAGATCCGCTTCCCCAAAGGATTTCTATGGGGCGCTGCCACCGCCTCGTATCAAGTGGAAGGCGCCGTGAACGAAGGTGGTCGCGGTGCCAGCATCTGGGACGCGTTCTCGCACACTCCTGGAAAGACCAAGGACGGCGACACGGGTGACGTGGCCATCGATCACTACCACCGATACAAGGAGGACGTCGCTCTCATGAAGAAAATGGGGCTTAAAGCTTATCGTTTTTCCATCGCCTGGCCTCGAATTCTACCGGCGGGTGTCGGTGAAGTGAACGAAGAAGGTGTCGAATTCTACAACAACCTCATCAACGAACTGTTGGCGAACGACATTGAGCCCATGGCCACACTCTACCACTGGGACCTGCCGTTAGCTCTGCAGACGGAGTTTGATGGTTTCCTGGGCAAGCAGATCCAGGAGCAGTTCGTGCAATACGCGCGAGTGTGCTTTGAACGGTTTGGAGACCGTGTCAAGAACTGGATCACCATGAACGAGCCGTGGGTGCACAACTACATGGGCTTCTGCACTGGCATGTTGGCTCCGGGACGCAAGTACAACAAGCACTTTGAGCCGTACGTTGCCGGTCACAACATGTTGTTGGCACACGCCCGTACGGTGGATTTGTACCGGAAGGAATTCCAGGAGACTCAGGGAGGCCAAATTGGCATCACACTAAGTGCCGAGTGGAAGGAACCGGGACCGACCGATGACCCTGAACAGAAGAAGAAGAACATTGCTGCAGCTGAACGGGCGATGGCGTGGAGCTTTGGGTGGTTCGCTGAGCCAGTGTACTACGGAGACTACCCTCAGATCATGAAGGACCGATGCGGTGATCGTCTGCCAAAGTTTACTGAGGAAGAGAAGAAGCTGCTGAAGGGAAGTTCCGACTTCTTCGGTCTCAACAACTACAGCTCCAACTACGTCAAGCCGTCACCGGAGTTTGAAGCTGGCATCGCACCACCGAACGACAGCACCGGAGGTCCGGATGCGGATGAAGGTGTGACAGGTTATCATGATCCTTCCTGGGTGCAGACTGGGGCTCCCTGGAACTACGTGACGCCATGGGGACTCAAGAAACTCTGCCTGTACATTCATGAGAAGTACCACCCGAAGAACGGCATTTACATCACGGAGAATGGCTCGGCGTGGCCTGATGTGACGAAGGACGAAGCCCAAGAAGATACCCAGCGCGAAGACTGCTACCGTCAGTACATTGCTGGTGTGCACGAGGCTATCACGGAAGGTGCGGACGTCCGTGGATACTTTGCTTGGTCGTTCTTTGACAACTACGAGTGGTCCATGGGCTACGGGATTCGCTTCGGTATGGTCTGGGTAGACTACAAGACGCTGGAGCGCGTCCCCAAGAAGTCGTCGCACTGGTACAAGAACGCCATCGAGAACAATGGGTTTGACGTGTAAGTTCGTCTGCTGCTAGCTGTCGTCGATCATGTGCCGTGTTAACAATCAAAATTCATTCGAGCCCGGCTCAGAATGAGCATTAAGTGTTGAGGGCGTCAGTTCTCTTATCTCTTTTCTTCTGTTTGAAAGCCACGCTCTAGTGTCGCTCACTCACTACCCGGTGGTCAGTGGGGTCTGTTGGGTGCGACACAAGTTTTCACGACACCTTCGATTCATCCTGCCCCGTTTTCTTGACAGAATGAGTGCCCTGTTATTGCTGTGCTCACGCAGTGTACTGAAAGCCACGTTACACCACTACCATATTTTTTTACATGTTCGGCTTGGTGGAATCTTGTTCAATTTTGTTTTTTGTCGTTTGCATTACTAGTACGGAGAGAAGTGATGGCTTTCCAAGTGCAGCGTAACCCGTTACCGTAATCCAGATATCGTAGAGCGTACTTTTCTCCTAAGACACACCTATCGCCAAGCCTCGGACGAGCCGGCGACGAGCCGGGTTCCTGAGGTTTTTGGGAGCCGTAAACCCACGAGCCCGGTTCGTGAGGTTTTGGGCTCCCGAAAACCTCACGAGCCGGGCTCGCGAAGGGCGCGCTCCCGGGCGTGTTCGCAATTCGCCGGAATCATTGGCCCAAAAGTGCGTTTTTCTTTATCGGCTGATTTCCCAAGTGCAATTTAATGAGATCTTGAGGAGCCAGAGAATAAATCCGCCCCTTCCGAGAAGATGGTGCCATCTCGAGCACAGGCTGCAGCCTTACGGGCCCAAGGCGGCGACGTTGCTATCCAAGTCGATGACCTCGCGTCTGTAGAAGAATCTGCAATCGTCAATCTCCCCAGCGACGTGCCATGACGTTCAATGCAGGCGCTGATTCTCGTCTTGTTGATCTTGCCCAGCACATCATTGCGCAGACACAGGCCCTGGCTGATGAGCAAACGCTCCTACAGCATCGGCAGCAAGGACAAAGTGACGCGCAGAACGCCGCCTTGATGGCTGTTCAAGCTTCAACCCAGGCAAATGTGCAACAGCTCATAAACCAGCAGCGGTTTATTGCCGAACGCCTTGGTGAAGCTCTAACAGCAACGCAGACAGAGCTCCAAGAGCAGTTCCAGAGGGTCCAGTTGCTGGACAGCGAGAGGTCATCGCAGATTGAAACGTTCGTGAACGAGAAGCTGGCCCAAGCATTGCAGGTAGTGCAACAAGAGGCGCGTTCGTCTCAGATGGCGATCGCTGCCCAAACGAATGGTGCAAGTGCTCGCGTTGACGAGCTTGAGACCAAGTTGAGCAGCCGTTTGGAAGCAATCACCACTCACATTCATCAGATGGTGGACGAGAAAATCGTGGCGATGACGGACTAGGCGGCGACAGGGGAGGATACAACTCAGCTAGTGGGCAAGTTGGTAGCAGAGGCGTCTGCAAGTGCTGCTGCTGATATTAAAAGAAACTCGAAGTCGAGCTTGCTCGTGCTCGCGAGGAAACGCAGCGTGATATTTCGAGTGGTGTGGAAGGCCCTGTACGCGAATATGTTCGACAACTTGTATTGGAGCTAGTGACGCACAGTGAGAGCAAATTGGAGGCAAGAGTACAACGTGCTCTGACGAACACGCAGGCAGAGGTCAATCTGCAGGTGCAGCGCCAGGCTGATGCGATGTCAATTCTCCAGAAACAGCTACACCGCCAGAGCGCGCATCCAAGTAACTCTGTTGACGAAACCGCGAAGACAGAACGTGAATGCGATAACGAGCACATCCAGACACCTCCCTGCGACATCGACCGGAACACCTTCGCTGCACAAATTAACGCCACGCTTGAGCGCAGTCTTGAAGCGGCAGCAGCTACGATCGCTGGTGCTATTAAAGATGGTATGCGCAACTTTGACACAAGAGTGAATCACTCTCGCTGCCACAGTCTGGAATACGACGACGAATATTGTGGCGCTGGTGACGAGGAGGAGGAAGAGAAGATGAGTGCCGAAGATCTTCGGTTGGAAGAACGTATTCAAGACGAAAAACATATTTTAACGACAGACATGGATCGACAGTCACGCCTTTGGTTGTCCGCAGTGGGTTGCCAGTCCCCGAATGTCTTTGGCAAGAGTGTGACGTCGATCTCATGCAAACAGAGCTTCCTGTTGATGATGTTACGGCGAACTGCTACAGGCAGTACGATACTGTGTCAAATTCAGCAAACGTGGTGCTAGTGCTGCAACCTCCGTCAAGGTCATATGTTGACCGTCCACCAGAAACAAATTCCCCATTTGTTCAGCGTCTGGAGCTACGCCACTCCCGACGTTACCGATCCCCAACGCGTGTATCGGGTCTTCAACATGTAGTCACCGAGCAGCAGCAGCAAGTTGCGCGACGGGCGGAGCTGGCTGCACGCCAACATGGCTCAAGGAAGTGAGCACAGGACTGGCCGCGAAAGGTATTGCATTAATATATGATGGTGGTCAACTCCGTCTTGCCCAGTTTTTTTTAACTAGGTGATCGGCCGCTAGCAATGCTGGGGTACCTGCTCGATGCTCTCATGGATGGTGTTGGTGAGTACATGCAGCTCGCGCAAAAGCCTCTCAATAGTTTTCTGCAGGCGCCGATGCACTCGAGAGCCTCCAGTGTGATGCCTAACGCGGGGTTAGCGTGGCTGCCATCTCGGACATCGTGAAAATGCAGACCAGAATCATTGTGAAGGCGGCCATGAAGAGGTCGAACAAACGCTCCGTTCGCCGGCACATCGTGGCGCCATTGGTGAGTGGTGAAAGATGTGGTGGAGCAAGTCGTTCCAATACAAGGCGAGCGTAGTGAGCAAGGCACCACGCCGACCAGCACGCAGGTGGCGACGTTCTTTTCGTTCGGTGTTAATTTGCACTGAAGGACTTCTCGGCTTCCAGCAACGACGCATGCACTACGTGAAGAAAGTGTGTTGGAGAGGGACACCATTTGAGATGCTGAACACTATGTTGTCTACAAGTTATGGGCAGCGATTCTGGAGTATCAACAAAAACTCGCAAAGGTGCAGGCTCGTCCGGCGGGCAACGCGATTATTTAATGAAAGACTAAGATGAACTAGACACGAATGTGATCGTCAATGGGATGACTTTTCTTCCTCGTCTTCCAACTCACGAGACAAGGTGGTGCTCGAAACAAACTCCGACAGAAGGTCATCATTGAGATCGGCCATGTACGCATCTGGATCAAATTCTAGCACGACAGCGCTAGGCTTGAACGAGTCATGCTGGCCTCGTGGAATCTCTTCGCACTGAAGCAAGTTCACGAATTCGGGATTCCTGTTCAGAAAAATGCACATGTCAATGATATCTCCGGCCAAGCTGGTGCGCTGGGATGATACCATTTCCCCACTGACGCTGAAGTCACGTTCAATTTGGTACGATGAAGACGGTATGGCGAAAATCACGCGAGCAGCTTTCGGGATGATCCGCTATGATCCAGCCTCTTCCATTCTCTTCCAAAACTGGAGAACCGATTCTTTTGGAGTCATGTTGCTGTTCCGCAGAACATCAACAGAATCGTCCATCCAGCGATCTAATTCATCTTCAGCACGCCGGTCGACGCGGTTGGATTGCGCTGGTCTCGTCAATCGTGGGGCAAACCGTGTTTCCAGCCTACTAAGATTCGCCTGTATCACGGACGTTTGCTCTTGTCCATGATGAATTGGTCCTGCAATCGATTTCAAAAGCGCGAGAAGGTTCGAGCGGATTTTGTCTGTCAACTCTTTCAGTCTGTCATGAATTGGTTTTTCTTTCATTCCATGTTGCTGGCAACACTTCACAATGACTGTGTTGAGGGATTCTCGAGTTGAGTGCTTATAAATCGGGTGAAGCAGCAGCAGCATCTCCAGGACGAAGTCGCATTCCTTGAATTCGGTGTCTTTGTAGTACCGAGAGAAAACCTCTCGTTCACAGCGTTGCGCAGCAGATCGCGGGTTTTCGACGCTGTTGGCGTTAGTTCGCTGTCCAAAATCCACTCAGGAGTTTTGTCCGTAGACAAATAGTGACGACGGACCGATCGCTTTGGCTCTAGATCATCGATCCTCGTCATGTACAACGACATAAGAACTTCCACTTGTTCAGCACGCTCAGCTTGGCATTTGAATTTTATATCAGCAATTGGCATCAAAATCGAGAGTACTTGAACCAAATCGGCGTGATGGTTCGCTAGAGGAAAATCGGGTGGCGCCTTCCGATCACGTAGCGCTTGACGCTTTCGTTCGTCGTACCACTCGACGGTAGCGGGCCATTTATTCAGTACTCGTTTCATGGCGTTGGTTATGCTCAGGAAGCGAGCAGCTGAGTAACCCAGCAACTTCGTTGACACCCCTTTTGTCTTTTCCTTACACAACTCATCAAAGAGATTCCCTGTCTTGCTCACAAGTTTTATCTGCGTAATTACTAGTGTCATGTTGTAGATTAACTCGGCCACTTCCGGATTAGCGGCTTGACTCTTTTTTGCCGATACCACAAGACTCCTTTGTTCCAACATGTAGCATATGCGCGAAACACCATTCCCACTTCAGTTTGAGCTCCGTTTTCAGCATGTGCTTGACGTCACCGCCGGCGTCACTGGCAGCCCCATAGAAGTTCTTCGGTTCCAAATGAAAGTCACTCAACATTTTCGCTAGCCACCTTTCAAACGGCGCACGAATCCCACCATCACGATCGCTGTAGGCCGGGTTAAATTTCTTCGTTCCTAGAAGAATCGAGCTAAACTGTCCTTCCTTGTCGACCAGGTACACCCTCACTCCCAAGTACTTGTCGCCGGTCGTTTTACACGCCCAGAAGTCAGCGATTAGAGTCATATTTGGGTAGGCTTCGCAGTTATCGGCCAGATATTCCAGCATCTCCTTTTTCGTCGCGTGATATAGCTCGACGATGGACTCCATTACACGCTTGGCATTCACGACAGTTTGCATCTTCTCTTTGATGATTAATGCCTCAAGAAGTCTTGATTCATCGCATTCGCCAGTCCTCAAGGGCAGATTGTGGTTGATGATTCGAAGCGTTTCCAGGAGCAAGTTAAGACGAGCAGGGTTGCTGGTAAAAAGCGGTGACGAGCGCAGCATCTCCACTTCAGCATCTCGTTTACGATTTCCCGTCAGCTCCACCTCGCTTTTCGGCGATCGAAGATGGTGACCAACCCTCAAATGGCGCGCTGCCTTTGACGTCTTGCCGTTGGACATCGAGAACAGGTTTCTCCCGCTAGTTCTGCAAGACTCGTCTGCGAGACAAGCCCATCTTGTAGTCAGCACGCCGTTCTCGTCCTGGAATTGAACGCGAACTCCCCACTTAAAAATGTAGGACGTCTCAGCTTCTCTCGGCGGAATCACCGTGAACGGGCCAGACGACCGGAAGCTTGCGATCGCCTGCTTGACCGTGCTAGGGGTTGAGCACGGACAGAAGTGGTGGGGCATTGCATGCCAGGAAACCGTGGAGGTCTTCGTGAGAGGTCGACTTGGGCGCTGCGCAGGATAAATTACAGCGCCGGTCTAAGATTGCAAATATCTTCGGCGAGTTTCTGCCAATCACAGGCTAGTCGAATGGCTACACAGCGAGCCCGCAGCTGACCTAATGGCTTCAAGAACGAGTCCGAAGCCATTTTGGGCTCCGGGCTCCTGGCTCGCGCACTTAAGTGGGGCGAGCCCGGAAATCAGCGGTTTCGGGCTCCCGTAACCTTGGGGGAGCCCAAAATCGCAGGTTACGCATTCGTGTAACCGCGGGTTCGTCTGAGGCTTGTCTATCGCTAGCCAATCACATAGAGCTGCTAACCAGCTAATCCTACGAGATGTCCTTGAGCACACCTGCAGAACCAGGACACTCGAGCAGCTAAACCAGTCATTTCAAGATGGCACGGCGTGCGCCATGCCACGACCACCAGGCCAAGCCCAAGGCCGAACGCGCGCAAAAGGCAAAGGCAAAGGGCCGAAGCTATTTCAGCGGTTTGCACTATCGTATCGCTTTAAAAGCGATGTTATCGCCTTTACGAGAATGGTGCCACCATGCACGCCGCTGTTCAACACTTTTCCCCTCTTGTTCTCTCCAGAAGTGACAAAAAAGGGGGCGAAAGCGCAGAATTTACGCTTGGCTTAAGCAAAGAAATTCATTCGCGAAAACTGTGCTGCTGGCCAAGGGGCGCACCTCAACCACCGCGTGCTTGGCATGGGAAAGACGCTTAGCGAGGACGTGGAAGAGCATCTCGTGCGTTGGATCAATTCTCTGCGAGCTGATGGAGCGCCTGTAACCGGGCTGATGGTCCGCTTGAAAGCGTCCGAGTTTTTCTAGCTACAGGTGGGCCATCAGACTGGTTTCAAGCCTCGCACACATGGCTTTCGTCGTTTTCGAAGCGCCACAAATACTCCATTCGACGCAGGACGCGCCAAGGCCAGCATTCCCCGACAACGCAGATGAAGCAGCAGCAGTTTTCGGCGCAGAGGTGCAAGCGCGGATGCGTGAACTTGGTGTTAATACAGTTTTCGACGCTGATCAAACTGGTGAGTTGATAAAATGATATTATTTTTTTTTTTTTTTAATGCTAACACATTTTAATAATGTTTGTAGCTGTGTACGAGTATCTCCCTGTGACAACAGTGTGTAGTACAGGTCAGAAAACTGTCTGGATAAAAAGCGCTGGAAAAAGCAAAGAGCGAATGACTGCGATGTTACTTAATGAGTAT
This sequence comes from Phytophthora macrochlamydospora, assembly GCA_011947325.1. NCBI lineage: Eukaryota > Oomycota > Peronosporomycetes > Peronosporales > Peronosporaceae > Phytophthora > Phytophthora macrochlamydospora. Next base: position 136,097 of record JAAVTH010000044.1, read on the forward strand.
CAGGTCGGATTTATATGGGTCGTGACCCGAGTCATTATCACGTTTAGGACCTAATCGAAACATCTATTTTCATGTTATCGACTTCAATCGTGAACGGACGCCAAAGCCACAGCCACAGCCACGATGGCCAAGAAGACCGGCATGTCGCTCGGGACGTATGCAATAGCAACAGCAGCATCAGTGATTCGCCATCCTGTAGACGATAGTGCTGTTCAAGTGCAAATAGAGGAGAGCGAGCGAGAAACGCTGAAGCGAACGCTGGAGGAGCGTCCTGGAAGCACTAAAAGGAAGTACGAGGGATGCCAGAAAGAGTTTGCAGAGTGGTGCAGTGCAAAAGGGTTTTGTGATGGAGCTACTGTCACCAAGGGCAAGTTACACCGTTTCCTGTCGGAGCAGGTGGTGGGAGGAGTCCAAGAAAAGGAAGGGCACGATTGTGGGGGATCGACAGTCTGTGGCTATGCTAGTGCTGTTGTGGATTTGTACAATCAGCAGGTTGCGCTACGGGTAAACTCGAACGAGCACCCCCGATCAGCTCAAGTGAAGCAGCTGCTTCGAATTGTTCAAGCTCAAACAGCACAAACAAAGAAAAAAATTATCAAGATCGAGGTGTTGGTTCCCTTCTAGACGGCTATCATTCTGAAATGCAGTTCCGACAAATTTGTGATGCCTTTTTCCAGCGTGGAGATCTTCGTGGACGTGCAGCGTTTCTGGTTTCTCACTATGGATTGTTGCGCGGTGAAAATGTGCGTGATTTAGAGTTGGCGGACATGTTTTCGCAGCCGCTTGACAACGAAGGTTTTCAGCCCTGTGTCGCTCTAGTTCTATTGATTCAGCATGGAAAAACCAATACGTACGGGAAGCTGCAGCATTGTGGATTCATGCGCAACAAGAATGTTCATTTGTGTCCAATCGGAGCTGTTGCATTTTATCTCTTTGAGCGTTTTTATGTGGACTTAGAGCCGCTTCCATCGTTCAAGTCTTCAAGAGACTGGTACGACACCAAGTTTCTGCGTGGTAAGAACCGAACAAAATCAATTTCATACGAGACACAAGAGCTGCTACGAAGCTGTGTTCACTCACCTGGGACTGACGTTCAATAGAAAGACGCACATCAACAGACAACAAGGCGTTAGGCAACTTGAAAGTGCTGATGTTGATATCTCCTAAACCCGGCGACACGGGCGTTGGGGAATGGATACCGTCGAAGCCGTGTACTCAGCTCCATTAGCTCGCGAGGCTATTCGGGCGCTCTCTGGTCATCCTCCAAAAGCTCGTCTGTACTATCTGGATCGCGCTATCATTGAACCTCCTGGTGATCTCCTGCTCGACATTTTCCCTGGTTTACAGGTCTGCAAAGAAAAAAATATCAGGTGAATGGGAACGCAATTTAGCAGCACGTGGCTTCATCGAATTGCTCGAGTACTTACGTGTGGTGCTGATCCAAGACGCAGCCATTCTATTCGAGCACCTCCCAGCTAAAGTTCGACAGCATCAGATCTTCGGCGAGCGATTTCTGCAGTACCGCACACAGCTCTTGACTGCCGCTCAGGTAGCTCAGCACCCAGTTGAGGCCCAACTGCAGGTAGCGATGCCGCTCTTGGCTGAACAAATTCGTACCCAACACGCAGCAGTCCTGGATAAAGTCGAGTCCTCACACACGGAAATAGTTAGCCAAGTCCAACAAATGCAAGGCCAGCTCACCTCGTTTCTGCATGGAGGCCTTGCCTTCCGATTGCAGCCTGTTCAAATCAACACCAGTGAAAGCTGCGGTCAGCTGTCAGAACATGGTCAAACCGCCCGCGTTATTCTGTCAGACACTACCCAATCAACAACGACCCCGTCGAGTTGCAGAATTCCTCAGTATCGCATGAGCCGTAATGTATCTACTGTGCAGGAGTTGTGGACTGAATGGCACGATGGCGTGGCAAACCATCCTTCTATTGAATCACTAGAGCATTCCTTTGGCACAAAATGGCGCTCGTCAGCAAGTGAGTCAAAGTTTTTTCGAGACGCTTGTACGTCATAAAATACGTACGAGGTCTCGTGGTAGGCGGCTCTCAGTTGAGTCAGCTATTGGCAAGGCTGATAGTGAGCGTGGCCCTAGAAGTATCGACGCATTTTCGAAATGGCTGCGTAGTAGAGATAGCAGCAGTTAGTTTTTACTTCATTCTGAGGAAAACGTTGCATAGGCATACTTTACCGTTATTCGGTCTTAGCGCGCGCAGCCGACCTTGCTGCTCGACTTGTCGCCAACTCTCCTTTTGCTCGAGCATCACTTGCTCGATCTCGCTGCACAATGCCACCGCTTCCCCCATCAGCGACAATTCCAGCGTGGTGGTGACCACTCTCGCGGCAGAGGCTCATCGGAGCTCGCCATCCGTGCTGATTGTTAGCACAGCCTCCCTGCCATGTATCCGCCTTCGTCGCTGCATCGTCGACTGGTCGGTCTGCACGGACACACCTGAGCTCCTTGCCACAGACAACACCTACGCGCTTGGGGAGCAACATGCATGCAGCCGAGAGCTGAGCGACGAGACAGTCTTGCGAAAATGACAGGAGTGCTTCGAAAGTGAAAATTGGGTTTTTACGCCAATAGGAAAGCAGAAATGCGGGATATCCAGGTCGTGACTTTTTGCTTGGTATCCGCAGATAACACGCGGCTTCGGCTTGGTATCTGCGCTTACCGGGTCAAAGGTCATGACTCGGTTGCGACTTTTCCCGTTTTACTTGCTAGTGCCAGGAATATATTTCCTGCTTGATTGCTTGAACACCAGCTATTTGGCGACTAACTGAATAGGAAAAGATACTGTCAACCCTTTTCTTATCGATCGAAGGATCGACTCTGTGCCGTGAAGTGTAGCTTATATTGCAACCGCTGCAAGATTCCACGAACGTAAGCAGTACGATCGTCGATATACGATTGTAGCTAGCAAAACGGTTTATCCTACTGGTTAATCAACTTACAATACTTCTTTCTGCAGCCGCTGCACCACAACGCGGACACATCTTAGCTGCCTTGAACATACACTTGTTTTTTACGATCTTACTCCTCCTGCACTCTCTAAAGTCTAAATAGTTTCTTGATGACGTAGTGTGTGTTTTAAAGGTATATGCGGGAATGCTGCTTTGGTGTCGTGGTCATGAAGACGTGGCTGCGCTATTCACACCACCAGTGCCAGATTAGGTGAAACGGTAAATGACGCGGCGGCGACGTGTTGCAGTGGTTAACAGAAAGTATATGTTTGAACCGTGCGGAGAGCTGTACTGTTATTCGCAGGTACCTCCCTTGCGTCGCCACCGACATCCCAGCAATTCGCTCGCGTTTTGCTGGTCGACCGGCTGAATTCTCGTTTGGAAGGATACCGCTCACATCGAACCCTAACCCTTCCCTTCTGAAGAAACATGGCAGTGATGGCCACCTCGATGGCCGGTCACCTGCGCGCGCAGGAGTTCTCCCGGATCCGTCGGTCTGCGACGACGTTGCTGTCTGAGCCCCCGTCTCGGAGGAAGCAGCAGCAACACTTGCCCAGGCGTACGAGAGGGAAGATACTTCACCCGAAGAATACCTTGCGATCGTGACAAAGCAACGGGCCTTCAATCCAGCCCCTACCAGCCACGCCGTAGTGATCAACACCGGCTCGTATTGCTCCAATCTGGCGGTGCCTGTTATTTGAAGTCGTTTCTCCAAGATCACGGCAACGAGACTGTCAAGGATGTGCTGTCCCATCACGGTGTGGCGATGCTGGAGAAAATCTCCTCAGGCGGCGTTCTTATTCATGTGCGTTCGGCAGAATTTGAAACACAGCTGGACGGAGAAGAAGTCAACTTGCTCGGAAAGAAGTTCACGATCAAGCGTCAGTCATTCCTGATGAACAAGGTTTATCTGGGCGTCTCCAGTATTCACTCCACAAACGAAGCGAACGCGTTATTCCGGGGCTATCTGCACTGGGGGCGTGTCCACTGTACTTTACGCCACGAGGCGTCAACCTCGAGGCACAAATGGCAACACCTACGTGGCGTTTCTACTTCGGATCGACTGCGCCTCCGCCGTGTCTGATGGTTCATCAGTACATCACGCACCAACTCGTGCATGGACGACACTTCTACGTGGCTAGAGGAAAACACTCAATGGAACCACCAGTGAGAGCATCTTCTTACAGCCAGTACAGTTACGCCGTTGTACTGCCCTTTGGAGATAGCCCTCATGAGAATGAAGATCGCTCCAAGAGACAAGAAAGCGCTATCTCAGTGAGAATCAGCACCCCCGTTACGGCGCACGCGAGGCTCCCAGATCCCACAGCAGCGACTTCGGAGCCAAGGCATGGTCAAGGAAAAGAACCCATTTCTTCTAGATGAAACCATGACCGAGCAGATAACTCGCAGGAAGATCAGCAACCACGCGCTGATGAACAATCCAGCGCAAATTGGGATTTTGCAAGAGATTCAAACTCCGATACTGATATGGACAAGCAGCTTGAACCTAGTTTCAAGCGCTTGGAACCGTCCTTTGCTCACGAGAACCCATTTGCTGCGCGTCGATCTGCCGGAATGTGACTTTGAGGTCATCCTCCCTGAACTGGAACAGGGTGTTTCTGCTGGAATTGCAATCGTACCGCATTTAAACGTCGAGAAGGGTGGAAGCGTCGATGGACGCGCTCCTGCCAAGAAGAGGGCAACTGAACCTACCCAGCATGACGATAGTGAGGCCCTACTACTACAAGAAGCTCTGCTACTTTCCGAAAAAGAAGCGCAACTGATGGTAGAATAGGACCGTATTGCAAGCAATATCGAACACTACAAGGAGGTCGAAGAGATGCTTCAGGGATCCAAGAACATGGACAGGATTGTCCGATCAATCGCCAAGTTCCCGTTAACATGGATAAAGGCAATTATGAAAGATCTAGTTGCTGGTGGATCTCAGACGCTTGGCCTTGCCGGTATTCATCTGTGGAATCGCATTTCTGCGGAGGAAAGCATGGACGATGATGAAAATATCAAAGCATTTCACAAACGAGTCTCTAACCTCAACCTCTCCATGGGTAATCCACGTGATGAGCACTCATCTTACTTGAAAGACGCGTTCAACAACCTGTTAGAGGTTCAAAAGAAGCAGTGGAATTTACTCCGTTGGCTCAGCATTTTCCGATTGATGGCACTGAGCATGTGTCCCGCAGTCTTCAGTCAACGCGCGTGGCTACATTTTCTTGTAGATCATGTCGGAGAAGGTCTGCCACACACTGCAGTAAAACTTCTTTCTGATCAAGAATTGCTGCGACTACTTAGATCCCCAGTGGGGAAATGATACTCAAGACCGCGAATAATGTAGCACCTGAAAGTGCCCTTATTGCGGGACTGGAAGCACTACGTTCGAGCTCTCTCACTTCAACTGATATCCCTGTTCTAACTACGAATTTGTTGACGCTCCGGCAAACAGCCTCTGCAATGGAAGCAGAGCTATCAACGTAAATGATGAGCGGAATGGACGTTGGTGAATCGTATAAAATATTGTCATGGAATGTGCGCGGGACCAAAGGCGGTGGATACCCGTTGATTTCAACGCATCTAAAATACTTTTATTTCTTGTGCGTACAAGAAACTCGCTTCAAGGATGAGAAGCAAGCAAGTCGCTTTAAATATTTAGTCGAGCAAACCTTTGGAGGCCGCGAATTCCTCTAGGATAAAAATGGTGACTGTCAACAAGAAACATATCCCCGGAGTGGTGGCGTAGCGGCCATAATTCATGGCTCGTGTCCAAGTCTTGCACAAGCCACAGTGATGTCAGAAGCAACAATTCCTAATCGCTATCTGGTGGTGCGAATGCCATGGAAAAACAATATTTGCTACATCCATAATGTGTACACACCAAACGATGCGGCATCGCGAAATGCTTTGTTCGAACAGCTTCCTGTGGAATTCGAAGATAATGCAGTGCACATTGTGTGCGGTGATTTCAACCTAGCAGTAGAACCTAGTGTGGATGCCAGCTCGAATCACCCCAGTACAGACTCGAGCAGGAGGGTCTGCAGTTGTGGTTAACGGAGATTGACGCTGTAGATGTGTGGCGACTCCACCACTCATCTGCACGAGTTTTTCTGGGCCGCTTCCAAGGATAAATCGGATTGATTACATTTTTCTGTATCTTCAGCACTTAGAAACATTCCAAAAACGCAAAGGACTAGCCACGTTCTTGGACTTCGCTAAGGCTTACGACTGCGTTAATCGTCCGTACCTCGATTTCTCGTTTGGAAGGCTTCCAAACAGATCGAACCCTAACCCCTCCCTCGGAGAAGCTTACTGGTGTCCATGGCGTTGTCAATGGCGGATCACCTGCGAGCGCAAGAGTACTCGCGCCTTCGTCGTTCGGCAACAACAGTGCTCGTAGAACCACGAGTGTCTGATGAAGCAGCTGAGAGACTAACTGAGCTTTATGAGCGAAATGATGCGTCCCCACAGGAGTATCTCTCGGTCGTGACGGCTGAAAGGCCCTTTACGCCCCCGGTGGCGCGCCATGCGGTCGTCATCGAGACAGGAACGTTCTGTGCATCCACTGCAGTCCCTGTGATTTTGAAGTTTTCCTGAAGGACAACCACAACGCTGCTGTGAAGGAGACCCTGTCGCAACACGGAGTGGTGATGGTAGAGGAGATTTCATCTTGAGGTGTTCTCGTCCGTGTGCGAACTGCTGAGATTGCGGACAAATTAGTCGGGCAAGATGTGGATTTGGTGGGAAGGCGTTTTACTATTAAATGCCAACCAAGCTTTATGTCGAAGTTTTACTTGGATGTTGCTGGTATTCACTCCTCAGAGGAAGCGAATATGCTGTTCTTGGCGCTATGTGCGTTGGGAGCAAGACCGTTCTTCCTTACTCCGCGGGATGTGAATATGGAGACTGAAGTTGCCACCCCGACATGGAGGTTCTACTTCGGGAGTGAAGACGCACCGAGTCTTCTAAAGGTGCACGGTTACGTTAAACATCAACTCGTATTCGGAGGAAACATGTACGTGGTGCGTGGGAAGCACGTTTCTCGTTTCTCCTCTTCCACTCCGCGCAACAACGTATCGCCAATCCCGGTACGCTGTGGTGTTGCCGTTTGGAGAAGAGCTGGAAACTCGGCACAACGGCAGCAAGACATATTCTGCTGCAAACGTGGTGCGTGCACATTGCCGCAGATTGAACGAAGAAGAGAGAACGACAGCAGAACCCCCCACCCCCTACCTTTAAGGAGGACTCGGTGAGTATGTCGGACTCGGATATAGGTGAGTCTAGTGGAATGTCCAACACCCCAACTGTCAGTAACCTCGAAGGGAATCATGGCCCCCACGAGGCCCAAACCGGTTTAGATGTGAATGAGCCAAGCTTGACAGAGCCACTCGAGTCGAATGACAGCGATGAAGAGATGACCCGTCACTTAGAGACGGGTTTCAAGAGAACGGGGAGGTCATTCGCCGACGCAAACCCCTACGACCTGTTGGATAAGCTGGAGTGCGCATTCGAAGCGATCAGCCCGTCGGTCCCAGAAGATATGACACTGGAAGTCCTTGTTGTGCCCCATCTCGCTCGCAAGGAGGAAGCTAAAAGAATGGTGCATCTGGGTCAAGTAGCGATGAACCTCCAACGCCTGCGCCCAGTGTCTGATCACCTGCATAACTCCAAGAATATGGACAAGATCATCGAATTCATGCTGTCGTTACTACAAGCGTGGACCATGGCATTTTGTCGCGATTTAGTTAAGGGCGGGAAATGCACACGTGAATTGGCAGATATTCACATGTGGAACCGTATTCTTGCAGGCCAAGTTGAAAATGACACCGCCAAGTCGTTTTACGAAAGGATGCAAGAACTGGGAGTGCCGATCGGCAACAGTCGAACCAGCTATGTGGAATACATAGCATCCGTCTTCAGCAAGCTATCCAGCGCAAAACAAGATCAGTGGAAAATTCTACGCTGCATCAGTACTTTTGAGATATTTGTCATCAGCTCATGCCCGTACATATAGAGAAATCACGACTGGCTCAAATATTTGATAGAAGTCAGAGATCCTGGTCTTCCTCACGCTACCGTCAATCTGCTGTCGGACACGACGCTGTTGGCCGTGCTCCGCTCCCTTTAGGACGCCAAATTCTTAACGCTATCCGTGTTGCTGCTCCATCAAGCGGAATTCTTGCTGAATTGGACCAATTGCGTGAAAATGATGTTTCCCTACCTGGCATTCCAGAACTTCCCGTGTCGATTCTTCGAACCATCCCCCAGCAGGAGGGAGAGCACAACTAATGGTGGAAGGCTTAGATATAGGCCAATCGTGTAAAATACTGTCATGGAATGTGCGCGGAGTCAAAAATGGAGGACATTTGTTGATTTCGAAGCACCTCAAGCACTCTTATATTTCGTGTATACAAGAAACACGCTTTCGTGACAAGCATCACGCACAGCGATTTTCATATTTGGCTCACCAATGTTTTGGAGGGCGTGTATTTTTTCGGACAAAAATGGAGAGTGTCAGCACACAGAATACCCTCGGGCTGGTGGTGTGGCGACAATTATTCATGGGTCTTGTCCCGGTGTGAACAAAGCAGAAATTGTTGATGTGGCAACAATACCAAATCGGTGCCTGTTAGTAAAAATGCCATGGAACAACTCGACCCTCTACGTGCATAATGTATACGCACCAAATGATGCTGTATCGAGAAAGTCTTTGTTCACAAGCCTGAATGTGGATTTCGAGCCAAATGCAATCCATATCATTTGTGGAGATTTTAATTTGACGATGGACCCCGAGCTGGATGCTACATCGTCTTATCCTCGCCCAGATGCAAGCCGCAATGTACTCAGCGGATGGCTGGCTCAGTTAAATGTGCTGGATGCCTGGCGACTTCACCACCCAGATGAACGAATTTATTCAGGCCCGCGGCCCAGACGAAATAGAATCGACTACATTTTTCTCTCGGAGTCACAACTCTGGGTACGCTGCATGGGAATTTGGTGGCGACCGTCAAGCACATTTTGTAGACCTCACTTCGTGGCACCACCGAACTGGAAAAGGGTTCTGGAGACTACCTGACTGGTTACATGACATACCAGAACTACGGGAGGACATCATCGAAGAAGCAAAGGCATTGCTGCCCGAGTTAAGAGTCTCGAACAATCCTGGGATCGTTTGGAAGACCTGGAAGCAAAAAACGAAGCTCTTCCTTAAACGCTGCCAACGCACCCTACGAACAGCGACTAACTCTGATCTCATACGAGCCCGAGAGCAACTTGAAGCATGTGCAGCTGCCATAGCAAGAGAAAGCTCTACTGACGATGATGAAATCAATTATAACTTTGCTAAACAGCGATACGACGAGTATAGAGATGCGTGCGAAGCGTTTGGAAAGAAAGCGGGTTTCGAACATACTGTTACCGAAGCTGAGAAAAGCACTAAGTTTTTCTTTCGACCACCGCGATTCGAGCTTCACAGCACTCCTTTTCAATCTGTGAAAAAGCAGGACGGGACAATATCAAATGATCCGGCTGAAATTTACAGCGAATATCAGGAGCACTGGGGTAAAATATTTGGAGACCCGCACAAAGGGCTGATGAAGTAGACGTGGACATGAACTCTCAACAACAGCTGTTAGACAGCATCGACAGGAAACTCACTCAAGACGCAGCAAATTCCCTCGACAAAGAATTTACAATCGACGAATTTGCGTCAGCCATCACTAAAATGCGGCATCATTCGGCGCTTGGCTCGGATGGGTTTACGGTAGCATTTTATCAAGTGGAACCAAAGTTATTTGGCGAGATCCTGACGGAAGTCTTCCGGTAGCAACTCCGTCGTGGAATTCTACTATCCCACCAGCGCCACTCGTCTGTGTGTCTGCTGTTCAAAAAGGAGACCGGTCGGAACCTGGAAACTTTCGGCCAATAACTCTTATGCCAGTAGAGGCGAAAATATTGTCGAAAGCCCTCACAAATCGCCTACGGCCATGGATATCTAGCTTGGTCCATCCGGATCAAAAGGATTCATTCCAGGAAGGTCAATTCATCAACAAGCGATGTTAGTACGAGATATGCAGCATTTAATTTCCTCACGAAACCAAAAAGGATTGGCGACCTTCTTGGATTTTGCTAAAGCCTATGATAGAGTCAACCGCTCATACCTATTCAAGGTGTTGAAGCGTCAAGGCTTTGGACCGCGTTTCCTGTCGTGGATACACTTGCTGTATTTCGATTCCAAGTGCTCTTTAATGATTAACGGCTGGGCACAGGACCCATTGCAACCGACAAGAGGAGTAAAGCAAGGGGATCCATTGTCTCCCTTTCTGTTTGCACTGTCGTTAGAACCCCTGGGGAATATTTTGCGTTCTCGTGGAGACCTGGGAATCCAAATAGATGGTCAACCGATAACGGATGCCTTCTTCGCGGACGACACAGTTTTGTTTTCGCGCGGTGAGAGGCAGCTACAAGCACAGCTTCAGCAGGTCCAACGCTACTGTGAAGGCTCTGGAGCTAAGCTGAACGAATCCAAGAGTGTAATTATGAGTCTCAACAACAGGCGAAAAGCTCCACAGATCGACCCGCTTAGAACAGTGCAACGAGGCGAAACAGTGCGATACCTGGGACTTCCGTTTGGCAATTTTGATACATCAACGATGCTGGCTGAACAACTGGACAAAAAGATTGAAAAAGTCTTAGTCTCTGGAGAGGAAGGGCGCGAACGCTACTAGGACGCCGACTGATAGTACAAACTATGATTTTATCCTTGATCTGGTATTTTACTACGACAGTGTCAATCCCGCTTCGATTTGTGAGACGGTGGCAAACAATGGTGAACCGATTTGTTCTCTACAACAGGATTAGCCCAGGAGGAATCAGTACAATTCCGAAGGGACTAGGAACCCGACCAAGAGAACAAGACGGCATCGGTATCCCAGACATTGCAATGGTTATCCGTCGGCAGAAGTTTTCAATTCTGCAGCAAATTATTCAGGCAATTTGTACTCACGAAAATCACCGTGACGAACTCTGGTAATACCCACTGGTCGAGATGCTGAGCGCACGTTATAGACAATTTTCCCGTCGGTGGTCAAGTGATTTTTGTTTCAAGAACCCCTTCACCTCCTGCCTGGAGACAAACAATGCTGCCATTATGGTGGCGCCAAGTTATGCGCGCCTGGAAGTGTTTGAATTGGCCAAGAAGGAGCGCGTTACACATAAAACGAATGCAGTCCCTGCAATATGCTCTCTTTAGTCCAATATGGTGGAACAGATCCAAAGAGTTTCAAGTCTGGACCGTCAGGGAAGCTCTTGCGGTAACTCAACCGATAGGATATGACATCATATTTCGGCGGTTGTGCCGACTGCTTGCGAGAATGAACAAATTCTGTTTGAACGACTTCCTGAATAGCGAACACCGCTGGCCATCATCTACTGCATTTTTCGAAGGAATTTGTGTGGAATTGGGCAGTGAGCTTGGAAACAAGATACGTTACCAAGACATATTTCTGCTGTACCGACAACTGAGCGAAGTCTTCCACCGCGTGCTTCCGAATCCCTCTTCATGAGAGCTAGCTGGTGTAACAGTCCCGCCAACCCCACCCTGCTTTGGAATTCCTCTGGATGGAGTAGCAGCGGGTGAAAGAAGAACCTGTTTATTCCCAAGCCTGCGGACTCACCACTGGAATGATATTATGCTACAGATACCACCGTTAGAACGCCATCCTCTGCTGAGTTTGGGATGCCCGCAGAGGGACATCCACGCAGTCCTATCGAGACTGGTCTGGTTGCGCCGCTGCATGCTTCCTGTCGTTCATGATGTTATATTCCGGCTTTTCTTTGGAGGACTTACCATGGGATCGCGCCTTGCCTTTCTGATAGAATTAAATCCTACCATTCAAATTGTGTTCGGCCATCGTGCAATGCCATTGAAACGGCGGAACATTGTTTCTATGCCTGTCGTGGCCTTGGGGCAATGTGGCAGGCCTTATGGTCCCCATGGCGTAAAGCTTTTGTGGGACCGCTAAGTTGGGAACTACTCTTATTCCCGGAATCAAACGATGCCAAGAGATCATGGAGATCACATTGGAAAGTTTTATTGCTGTTGTGGCAAGTCCACACAGCGATTGTATTCCATGCTATCTGGCGCCTCCGAAACGATATTGTCTTCCGAGACATATAAATGGACGCTCCAAGTATCGATGGAGTGAAGAACTCGTTCAAGACCCATTGCCAATTCATGTATGACCACTCAAAAGATATCCGGATACACAAGTCGGAACTCGTCCAAGCCTTGCACAGGTTGGAAATTAACGAGCCTGCTGCACATGATGAACGATTATCGGGAAACAACCGCGTTTGGATTCCACGAGAATGAGCCGCTTGCCGACCTCGATGTGATTCCTTAGAGTTTAGCCACTTACGAGAAATCCACATAACTAGGTAATAAAATTCTATTCTACTACTTCGTCCGCCGGAGATGTCTCGGCTAGCTGTCTCGAGGGGATTCCAGGATTGGTGGTGATCCTGAGGATTGGTTTGGCCGTCACACCTTCATCAGCAGGTGAAACGCTGAAAAGAATCGCCGTGATGACCACGAACGCAAAGTGGAAACGCATCGCTGTTTTGCTGGGGAGAACTTGGAGAAATGAGACCCAACATTGACTCGCTGAGCAGCTATCTCCGCGATGCTCTGGGGATTACGGGGATATGATGATTATGTGGAGCTTGCCATGCACATGCTGCAACTCGCAAGTTTCATGAGCTTTCATACTTGCATGTTTACCTTCGTCTCCAGGCTTCCATCCGGTACGACGGCGAGTTCTTCTTCCCAGAGGCAAAGTATCTGGCCGCAATGATCCACAACAACGGGCAGGACGAGGGCTTCGCATCAGCGGAGATACAAACTGTATCAGTGATGCTGATCCAAAGGCCATCACGAGAGTGAGTTTGATGTTTGAAAATTCAATCGCATGTATCAATATCACCATGATACTCTTGATACAGTATCAATACCTAGCTATCTTGCTGACTTTGCAGTAGTCTTTTGTACTTTTGCCCGTTTGATTTCATAAGACACAGCACTTCTGCACGTTTATCGTCAAGGCATGTGCGAAAATCGTTGATAATGTATCCGCTTAGACTGAAGAATGGCTCTTTCCATTTCCACCAGATTTTGGTAGCTGCTCTTTCATGGTTAGTTGTGGCTAACACTCGTGTGGATGGCACTTCAACATCTAACAACGAGCGAATGGGGTCGCTGGTGCCCTGATCAGCATGATCCCATTCACCACTAGATGGGGTAGTGCTCGGTGTCATCCGACGCTTTCTGTAGCTTGTAAGCGCTTGGAAAGTTTCTGCGAAGCGACATTAAGTTGGTTAAGACTAGCTCCTTTCCTACTGAGGCTTCCTTGTGGGCAATGTCGTCTCTAAACCAGTCGTTGCGCTTGATGATGAAATGCCTCTGATGATGCTGCCTGTTGGTGCGGCTCCACTTGATTATGAAGCAAGCTAACGCAAGTGGCATGTTGACGGCAGCTTGCCGTCTACGAGCGTTGTCGTCAACCTTGCTCACCACTGCACCGCACTAAACGGCCGTTCATTTCATTTGTCAACTTTCCCGACATCAAGCCCAACCGCCATGCGAGTCAATTTCGTCTTCCTCGTCATTTCGACCATCTTTGTCGCTGTCTCCGCTGCCGATGAATCTGTGATGACGAAAACGCTGCGGGGACTGACTACGAACTCGACTACCCAGCTAGACAGCTTTACGGCGGCAGTGGGGCAGCGACACCGTCCGATGAAGAGCGCGTAGGAAAGACAGATGAAGATGCGACGGTCAAAACGACTCACAGGACCAACACCGAGCTCGATAGCCCCTCGAAACGGCTAACTAAGCCGTCTTCAGCGGACGAAGAGCGAGGAAAGAACTACTTTTCTACCTCTCATCGAATGCCTTCCGGACTCAGTCCAGGCAACCAAAGCATCGCGAGACTTCGGACCAAAGTCCTTCAAGAATGGGCAAAAAGAAGAGGTTCAGAGCCACGTGGTTTTTAGCCGTATTCGTCAAGAAGCTGCAAAGACGGCAGAAATTGCATAATGCCAAGGGAACGCAATAAATCAAGGAATCGACGCAGCCGCAGCATGTGGGGAATATGTAAGGCTGGCGTTGCGAGGTCGAGGAATACCGAGGCGTCTCACAAATACATAGCTATGCAGTCACTTTATTTTTTTGTCCGCATAATTTTCTTGAGCTGGTTGAGCTACTTGTAGTTCTGCAATTTCTGAAGATGCTGCAGCTTCTTGACGAACTGGACGATGCTGGCGCCAATCAGGAGCAGAAAACTATGCATGGCAATCGATTTTGGCGAGTTCGGGGATGGCAAAGTGAACTTCGAGTCTTGTCAATACACTCCCAAGGCACAGCGTAGACTGGGAGCGGGGTGGTCATACTGCCGAATTACTCCACGAAAGACTTGTACCAAACAACAACGTTTGATACGTTTCTCTACTTCTCTAAGATTTGTCCTGTTCTCTTGATAAATGCAGCATATGCGAGCAATTCACAAACAGCAAAGTACTCTTGCCCGTTGGGGTCTCTATAAACGAGTTGTGTGCCTAAGTGAAAATAATCCCAGGCTCCAGCTTGCTGTACGTGCCTGCAGAATCCCACCAAAACTCCAGGCATTTTTTCAGTTCGTTGAATTGGTTTAACTCGAGGTTTTGCCCTATCATGTCAATTGACCCTGGGAAAATTTGGTGGAGCAAGTTGCCTGAATTTCAGGTACTGGATACGCGTAGCCCAGCAAGTCTGGCGAAGCCCCTGGGGTCAGGGTCAAACGCCTTTCGGGCGCTCTGTCGGAACTGGCAAAACATAAAAAGTTATGTTTTGCCGACTTCCTGGGTGCCAATCGCGACTGGCCGTCTTCAACGGCATTTTTCACGGACGTCTGCTCCGAGATTCATCCAATACTTGGAACGAAAGTGCTTCGGCATGACATTCTCGTGCTCTACCATCAAATGAGCCGACTATTTCATCTCTTACTGCCGCATCTGGACGAAGGAGGAATGCAGGAAGTAAGAAGTACGAATTCACCACCGATATTTGGAATCAAGCTAAGCAGCTGTCTCCCAACAGAACCACCTACGCGATTCTTCCCAAATTTGCGATCGCAAGATTGGAAGGTGATTCTCCAGCAAGTTCCGGAACTGATGCATCATCCGATGGAAGACCTGGGGTGTCCTCGACAAAGGATTCATGAAACCTTGTCCAGTGTGATTTCTCTACGTGGATATCTACTGCCGGTAATTCATGATGTGATAGTACGAATGTGCTTCGGAGACCTCACAGTCGGCTCACGACTATACTTCCTCAGAGAACTAAATCCAAAAACTGCTTTCGTCCGGAATGCCAGGAGATCGAAACGTTAGAACACTGTTTTTCACGTGCCCGTCATTAGAACCAATGTGGAGCGAACTATGGAACCAGTGGTCGAGGTTCTTTTGCGTCGACCTAAGCTGGAGGTGCTGCTCTTCCCAAGATTGCAAGACCTCCGTAGGAACTAGAGAAGTGAACACAAAGAACTGATACTTCTATGGAGGATCTACACAGCGATAGTGTTTCACGCAACATGGCGGCTCAGGAACGATATTCATTTCCAGGAAACAACAGCTGAAGTGCCAAATATTCTCAATCTGCTGAACTCGTTCAAGATGCACTACCAATTCCTCTACCAACACGCACATGAGCTTCATTGCAACCGCGCTACTGTGGTCCACGTGCTGCAAAAACTTGGCTGTGATCCGCGAGAAAATAATATCCCGGAACCCATGCACCACATGTGGACGACACGAACGTAACTCTCACGGATAAATAGCTTATCACCTTAAGACGAGAAATCCGCTAAACAGTTTTAATCAATTCAATTTCCTTCATTGCTGGTCGACCGGCCGTTTTCTTCCTGTCACTTTTATGTCCGAAGATCGGCGATCGATTAAAAATCTCATCAGAACGGTATTACATCCTGATAGCTTTCATTTCAATGACAATTCATGCCAACACGCAGCTTAATCGTCGCTGCTCATACTCGCTTTTGACTAGACTACACAATTCTGATGCGCGTGCTGCGCGTCGACGTCAGGGCCTCGCGCTTCCTCTTGGTTCGCCGGTGCTGCTCCTGCTCGACCGTGCGGTTCACAACTCTGTTGACAAGCCAGCGAACGACGCGCTGGTGGTTTTGACTTACGGCGATCTGAATGGCTACGCGACAGTTATACATTTCTCCGTCGACCTCCAGCTCCTGCGCGTTAGCGAACAGCCACTTGACGACGTTCAGCTGGCCGCACCTGGCCGCCACGAGCATGGCCTGCAGCGCGCTGTCGGTCTGCCGGCCGTGCTGGTACAGCCAAGCCACGACGCGGGCGTGACCCAGCTCCGCAGCCTTGAGCATGGCGACGCCGGCGCTGTCATGGTAGCCGTGCTTGCAGAGCCACTTCACCGTGCACAGCTTGTCGTGCGCGGCAGCACCCTCCAGCGCTGCAGGCGAGCAGGACTCGCGGCCGTGCTCGTGCAGCCAGCGCAGCACGCGGACGTGGCCGCACTGGGCAGCGAGGTCCAGCGTCGACGAGCTGAAGCCCTCGCTGTAGTGACCGTACAGCCAGACAACGGCGTCGAGCCGGCCGTGCTGCGCCGCGCGGTCGATGGGGCTTAGACAGCCCTCTCGCAAGTTGGAGAAGTCTGTCTGGTGGTGCTTCACCAGCCACCGCAGGACGTGCACGTGTCCTGCCATGGCGGCGATGTGGACGGCCATCCGCCGAGTCTGCGCATTGCTGCGGCTGTAGAGGTAGCCGAGCGCCCGGGCGGAGGCCCCGGTCTCGCACGCGCGCAACAGTGAGACGCTCGGAGAGAACGTGTCCAGGAACCCGTCTAGCAGCGTCTCCACGTGGGTCAAAATGTCGCCCCCAACTGGCAGACGTTCGCGACAGACTGCCCTGACGGCCGTGAGGATCGGAGGTGAGTCGGACATCGGACGATAGACGGACGCAACGCGACGAGGATTTCACTATTGCTTTTGGGCGTTATTTCTCTGTCTACTCCTGCACCTCGAGGACTTACGATCTATCTCTCTTGCAGTCACGCACCTGGCTAAAGGTAAAACCCTGCGCTGGTGGAGAGTCGAAGAGGAAGATCTGCGCCCGAAGAGGAGAATTGGAGAATGACCTCTGGTGGCGAGGGTGGCGAAGGCAGCGGCGCCTCCTGGCCTGGGTACAGCGCGCGAACGCGAAACGTGACGGGAGCGTGTCGAAGAAGCTAATTGAAGTTGGTATAGGCGCTGAAACTGCGCAGTGCAACTCTCAAACTGCGGCTCGCATTCTGGAAGACCAGAATCTGGCCGACCAGAATCATTTTGACTTGGTGTTTGTATGGTTCGAATTGAAACGGCTGATCATTTGATTTTTGTATGCTCCAAGTTGAAACGGCCGCTAACTTACGTTTTGTATTGACGTGGCAGCTCACTTGGCCTTTGTATGCGAATGGCGAAATGCTTAAGTGGGTCTCGAACGATGACATCGTGGGCAGCGATACCAGCACGTGCCCAGCACAGAGAAAGCCAAGAATCTGTGGTTTCTGCTAGCGCTATCGACATCCTACAGAGTCAGCGGGCTGGAGATGCTCTGACGCTAGCTACCATTGTTTGCTGTGTGTGTAGCTAGCTAGACGAATTATCCTCCATCATAGCTTCGTCATGTTGAAGTGGATTTGAGGAGGCAATCATGTTGCCAATGTTTGCCTCCATCCGCGGCTCCGAGCTGGTCATGCTGTCGACTTCTTCTCCACTTCGATGAGGCCACTGCGAATGTGCACCTCCTGGAAACCGTTCAGTGCTAGCTCTCTCGCGGCGGGCATTGTTGGCGCCGACGGCGCTGCCCCGAATCCAGGAAAGAAACTGCAGTGTCGGCAGAAGACGAACAAGCCTCTAACGCTTCGGAAATGAATCGATTCCTCACAATTAGGATACTAGCACGATGCAACTAACTCTACGATCGACACTGCAGAAACTCGGTCCCGTCCACTAGTACACCTGCTTTGTGCCGCTCGTTGACGGCAGCAAGTCGTCCGTGACATCCGAGACGCCCTTCCCTGGCTTATCGCCTCCGACGGGAAGCTTGTCAGTGACCCCGCCGACACGAAGCTTGTCAGTGACCCCGTTGATGGGGAGCTTGTTGGTGACTCCGCTGACGGGGAGCTTGTTGGTGACTCCGCTGACGGGGAGCTTGTCGGTGACTGAGTTTGCCCCGCCGACGCCGTTGGTGGTCGAGTTCGTGCTGGGTACACCCAACGGCAGCAGCTTCGACGCGCCATCGGTACCACCAGGGACCGTCTTGGTGATGGCATTGAGTCCGTCGAGGCTTAGCACGTCCGCGGTGGTGGGTAGTTGTGGCGTGGTGATGGAGTCACCCTTGCCTCCAGGGAGCTCCGTGAAATCATATCCGGCTCGCAGCAGCTTGCGCTCCGAGTTGGAGGCGAAGACGCGCTGCATCGCGGCGACAAGAAGAGCGAGAGTGGAGAAGACCTTCATGGTAGGTAGAAGTTGGGGGAGGTAGCTTGTGTAGCTTGTCCGCTGGGGAGACGAAGTGGAAATGAGTGTGTTGTGAGCGCACCGATCGCCTCGATTCGTCGTCGGGGATCACTTGCACCGCAAACAGGCGCGAAATCTCGACCAGGTGAGCTCGCAACCACCTGCGGACGTAGCGTCTCGCGTGGATACTTCCATTTGGCAGCAATGAATGGCGCCAACGCGTACATGTGGCGTTTCCAATAACATTTCAAACACCGCCAAGCTGTGGATAGCTGTATCCGCCACAGATCGTCGACATCGGGCTTGTCTTATCGGATTAACGGTGCGAGTGTTCACATCATACGTCCATGCTTGGAAGCTGCGCCGCCCATGCCAAGTTGCTGTCTTTGATCCGGTCGTCTGCGTCCACGGTCCCGTCGCCCGGGACCAAGACCAGGAGCAGAGCTTCGAGTTGGCGACGCGACACCAACCCTGGTACCAATTATGACTCGGATTATTACACGATCTTGTTAACACCTACACGACTTTTTTTCCTTCTCGTGTAGGTCTCGCCGTAGCGCGCTAGGACGAGGAACTTCATCTGTAGAGGTCGATGGGACCGAGTTGCTGCAACGTCGACTGATGCATCGTGCTAGTGTCCTAATTGAAGCTATCCATGTGCCGTGGTTTCTTTCCTCGATCTGGGGCCGCGGAGCCGTGGGTGGAAACAACACATGCAATACGACCAGCCTCATTCTTCCATTCCCTGTCTGCCGCAGAGTTTATCCCTGGCGCGCCATGTCAACACCAACAAGAGAAAAACTATGGAGCTTTACAATATAGTTTTATAATCTTCTCGACTGCCCAGCTCTAGTCCAGCTCCTGGATGGAAGTGCTGGAGTTGCCAGCCATTCGACAGTGAGTGCTGGCGTTCATCTTGCTCGTGAACTGGTAGACGGTCTCTGCAACCATGTTGAGCTGCTCCATCCTCCGCACTAGGTCATTGCGGGACGCTGCTTCGTGCTGGGGCATGTACACGATGACTGGCTCCTCTTCAATGTACCGGGGTTGGTGTCGCGTCGCCAACTCGAAGCTCTGCTCCTGGTCTTGGCCCCGGGGCGACGGGACCGTGGACGCAGACGACCGGATCAAAGACAGCAACTTGGCATGGGCGGCGCAGCTTCCAAGCATGGACGTATGATGTGAACACTCGCACCGTTAATCCGATAAGACAAGCCCGATGTCGACGATCTGTGGCGGATACAGCTATCCACAGCTTGGCGGTGTTTGAAATGTTATTGGAAACGCCACATGTACGCGTTGGCGCCATTCATTGCTGCCAAATGGAAGTATCCACGCGAGACGCTACGTCCGCAGGTGGTTGCGAGCTCACCTGGTCGAGATTTCGCGCCTGTTTGCGGTGCAAGTGATCCCCGACGACGAATCGAGGCGATCGGTGCGCTCACAACACACTCATTTCCACTTCGTCTCCCCAGCGGACAAGCTACACAAGCTACCTCCCCCAACTTCTACCTACCATGAAGGTCTTCTCCACTCGCTCTTCTTGTCGCCGCGATGCAGCGCGTCTTCGCCTCCAACTCGGAGCGCAAGCTGCTGCGAGCCGGATATGATTTCACGGAGCTCCCTGGAGGCAAGGGTGACTCCATCACCACGCCACAACTACCCACCACCGCGGACGTGCTAAGCCTCGACGGACTCAATGCCATCACCAAGACGGTCCCTGGTGGTACCGATGGCGCGTCGAAGCTGCTGCCGTTGGGTGTACCCAGCACGAACTCGACCACCAACGGCGTCGGCGGGGCAAACTCAGTCACCGACAAGCTCCCCGTCAGCGGAGTCACCAACAAGCTCCCCGTCAGCGGAGTCACCAACAAGCTCCCCGTCAGCGGAGTCACCAACAAGCTCCCCGTCAGCGGAGTCACCAACAAGCTCCCCATCAACGGGGTCACTGACAAGCTTCGTGTCGGCGGGGTCACTGACAAGCTTCCCGTCGGAGGCGATAAGCCAGGGAAGGGCGTCTCGATGTCACGGACGACTTGCTGCCGTCAACGAGCGGCACAAAGCAGGTGTACTAGTGGACGGGACCGAGTTTCTGCAGTGTCGATCGTAGAGTTAGTTGCATCGTGCTAGTATCCTAATTGTGAGGAATCGATTCATTTCCGAAGCGTTAGAGGCTTGTTCGTCTTCTGCCGACACTGCAGTTTCTTTCCTGGATTCGGGGCAGCGCCGTCGGCGCCAACAATGCCCGCCGCGAGAGAGCTAGCACTGAACGGTTTCCAGGAGGTGCACATTCGCAGTGGCCTCATCGAAGTGGAGAAGAAGTCGACAGCATGACCAGCTCGGAGCCGCGGATGGAGGCAAACATTGGCAACATGATTGCCTCCTCAAATCCACTTCAACATGACGAAGCTATGATGGAGGATAATTCGTCTAGCTAGCTACACACACAGCAAACAATGGTAGCTAGCGTCAGAGCATCTCCAGCCCGCTGACTCTGTAGGATGTCGATAGCGCTAGCAGAAACCACAGATTCTTGGCTTTCTCTGTGCTGGGCACGTGCTGGTATCGCTGCCCACGATGTCATCGTTCGAGACCCACTTAAGCATTTCGCCATTCGCATACAAAGGCCAAGTGAGCTGCCACGTCAATACAAAACGTAAGTTAGCGGCCGTTTCAACTTGGAGCATACAAAAATCAAATGATCAGCCGTTTCAATTCGAACCATACAAACACCAAGTCAAAATGATTCTGGTCGGCCAGATTCTGGTCTTCCAGAATGCGAGCCGCAGTTTGAGAGTTGCACTGCGCAGTTTCAGCGCCTATACCAACTTCAATTAGCTTCTTCGACACGCTCCCGTCACGTTTCGCGTTCGCGCGCTGTACCCAGGCCAGGAGGCGCCGCTGCCTTCGCCACCCTCGCCACCAGAGGTCATTCTCCAATTCTCCTCTTCGGGCGCAGATCTTCCTCTTCGACTCTCCACCAGCGCAGGGTTTTACCTTTAGCCAGGTGCGTGACTGCAAGAGAGATAGATCGTAAGTCCTCGAGGTGCAGGAGTAGACAGAGAAATAACGCCCAAAAGCAATAGTGAAATCCTCGTCGCGTTGCGTCCGTCTATCGTCCGATGTCCGACTCACCTCCGATCCTCACGGCCGTCAGGGCAGTCTGTCGCGAACGTCTGCCAGTTGGGGGCGACATTTTGACCCACGTGGAGACGCTGCTAGACGGGTTCCTGGACACGTTCTCTCCGAGCGTCTCACTGTTGCGCGCGTGCGAGACCGGGGCCTCCGCCCGGGCGCTCGGCTACCTCTACAGCCGCAGCAATGCGCAGACTCGGCGGATGGCCGTCCACATCGCCGCCATGGCAGGACACGTGCACGTCCTGCGGTGGCTGGTGAAGCACCACCAGACAGACTTCTCCAACTTGCGAGAGGGCTGTCTAAGCCCCATCGACCGCGCGGCGCAGCACGGCCGGCTCGACGCCGTTGTCTGGCTGTACGGTCACTACAGCGAGGGCTTCAGCTCGTCGACGCTGGACCTCGCTGCCCAGTGCGGCCACGTCCGCGTGCTGCGCTGGCTGCACGAGCACGGCCGCGAGTCCTGCTCGCCTGCAGCGCTGGAGGGTGCTGCCGCGCACGACAAGCTGTGCACGGTGAAGTGGCTCTGCAAGCACGGCTACCATGACAGCGCCGGCGTCGCCATGCTCAAGGCTGCGGAGCTGGGTCACGCCCGCGTCGTGGCTTGGCTGTACCAGCACGGCCGGCAGACCGACAGCGCGCTGCAGGCCATGCTCGTGGCGGCCAGGTGCGGCCAGCTGAACGTCGTCAAGTGGCTGTTCGCTAACGCGCAGGAGCTGGAGGTCGACGGAGAAATGTATAACTGTCGCGTAGCCATTCAGATCGCCGTAAGTCAAAACCACCAGCGCGTCGTTCGCTGGCTTGTCAACAGAGTTGTGAACCGCACGGTCGAGCAGGAGCAGCACCGGCGAACCAAGAGGAAGCGCGAGGCCCTGACGTCGACGCGCAGCACGCGCATCAGAATTGTGTAGTCTAGTCAAAGCGAGTATGAGCAGCGACGATTAAGCTGCGTGTTGGCATGAATTGTCATTGAAATGAAAGCTATCAGGATGTAATACCGTTCTGATGAGATTTTTTAATCGATCGCCGATCTTCGGACATAAAAGTGACAGGAAGAAAACGGCCGGTCGACCAGCAAAACGCGAGCGAATTGCTAGGATGTCGGTGGCGACGCAAGTCGGAGGTATCTGCGAATAACAGTACATCTCTCCGCACGGCTCAAACATATACTTTCTGCTAACCACTGCAACACGTCGTCACGGTTTGCTGCTGAAGCGACATATGGTCTGCATATGAGGTATCCGTTTCAATTGTAGCAGTGTCAAGATGAGCTGGTGTCGATCTCGGGCGTGCGTTGACCGCGGCTTAATCCATGTTCTGCGTTTCACCACACTTTGGTGCCAAGTTGAAAGGAATCACGTTTTTATTTATTGTTTTACGGATATGGACGATCATCTACGAGGAGACAAGACTACGCCACAAACACAATTCTTTGTTCACAGGATCTCGCGAAAGACGGCGCGACGGCAGCTACTCGCTGACACATGAGTTTAATCAGTGACGCTTGCGCAAACCGCAGGACGGCTCTGAAGCATCTTCATCGACACTTCCCGTGGTTGTGCTCTGCGTGGTATCCGTCGATTCGGACGAGAAAGCGTCGAAACTGCCGTCGGGGAAGCCGCTAGATCCGTCAAATCCGGAGCCGTGGAACGGACCCATGTCAGAGCTACCAAACTGAGAAGGACCAACCATGCCTCCCTGGAGAGTCTGCCATGACGCCACCGTCGGCCGTGTACGTGCCCGCGGCGGTGATGGTCTGCGCTTGGGTCATGTCGACACCCACCGAGATCCAGGCCAGCACGCCGTCCTCCACCGAGTCGCCCAGCAGCACGTACTCTAGCATGGGGTCGAAGTCCTCGGCCGCCTCCTCCGACAGAATCGAGTCGTCGGCGTTCGTCGTGAGCTCCTGCGTGTTGGTGCTGTAGGGACTCGTGGCCTCCACTTCGGTGATCAGGTCCTGGTCGAAGAAGATCTGACCAACGTGCGACGCGTAGCCACCAGAGTACGTGTTGTTCTCGAGTAGTGTGCCGTTGTAGGTGCCCAAGATGTGGATGTGTGTGGCGCGGGACGTGTAGTGTCCTGGAAAGATGGACGTGTAGGACGCGATGCCGTCCGCGTCCGTCGGAGTCAGGCCTCTCAGGAAGGTCTTGTCGACATTGGTGGTGTCGGAGCTATCGTCGTTGCCGCTGGCCACGATACCCGAGTACACGCCCGTGGCGTTGCAGTGCCAGAAGTCGAGGTAGAGTCCCTCCACCGGCTCGCACGTGTTCACGTCGATGATCTGCACTTCAGCGTACAGATCGACGCCCTCCTGGTCCTCACGGATGTCGGTGCGGATGAGCTCGCCGTTGACGTAGTACGGCCCCTGGGTCACCTCGGGCTCCAGGATGCAGCTGACGTCGTCGCCGAAGAGCTCGGTGGCGTTGGTGTCGGCGGTGAGGCCCGTCAGGTTGGACTTGTGGCTAGTGGCCAGCACGGTGTCGACGTCGAGGCGGCGACGACGACGCTCAGCGCGCAGACTGTCGGCCTTGGCGGCGCGACGGGCGATCGTGCGCTCCTGCAGACGACGCGAGGCTTCGGAGTTGGCGCAGTCCTTGAGCGAGCGCTTGCCCTCCGCCAGGAAGAGTTTGCGCTGTTCGGTGTGACGCCGCGCGGGCGTGGACGGGTTGTCCGGGGTGAGCGGCGGCGAAATCGGCGATGGTGAGGGCTGCAAGTGCGGCCACGACGCTGGTGGCGATGCGAACCATGGCGACGGTTGTTGTTGCAGTTGACGACGGTGGTGTTGTGTTGGTGGTGCGTGCAGGAGCTCGCTGGTTTGAGAATGAATGAGATCGAGGTGCGGCTCCATTTCTGATGTTGAAATGCTGGCCGACCGGTAAAGATCAAAGCTTAGTTCTATCTGCTCGGATGTTTTCCAGCAACAAATTCGTTAGTAGTAGGTGGTATTCAGTTCAATTCCGGTGGCATTGGCCGTCATTAATCGCCAAGGCGAAACCCGTTGTGGCAAACGTCGTTTTTGCATCCACAGAGTTTGTGCTCGACATATCGCTCTCAGGTGATTAAGGATCACCTGGCAGGAATTATTTGGACATGGTGCGACTCGCATCGACCGGTATCGGATGTCGAACACTGCTAAGATACGGTCGCAACTGAAAGCCTCACCACCACTCCGAGGTGCGATCGCGTTCCTGTTGAAGCACCAGGAACAAATCCCGTCGGGACTTTCGTTCTACTGGTGAAACGTGGCCATGATTTGCAGGACTGACGTTGTTTAACATGGCAACGCACTCGTTGCTACTGCACAGCTGCTTGCACCTTTGTATCAACGATGCCAGCTTTTGTCAGAGGTGGAAACTGATCGCTTTTGTCGTAGTGTGATATGATCTATATGTCGGTATGTGTTGTGAAACAGCCACAGAGTCCTATACCTCGCTGATAGATGCAAAGACACTGAAATTCCGGCCATCAAGCCAAAATAAACTAGTTTCCTAGAGCTAGGAATGTGCCATCTCATCCTTTAAGCCAATTTCCGGATCTTCTTTCAGGTAGTTGCCTTGCAATGGTTGTACATTTCAAAGTGAACATAGATTTGCGCGGCCTAACTCAACCGAAAAAAAAGCCTCAGGAAAGGATATCCCGTCGCACTAGCCGTTTACAGAGACTTGACCGTGCCCGCGGAACCACCCATGCCGGAGCCGCCAACGGGGCCCATGCCGGAGCCACCAAAACCCGAGCCGCCGAAGCCGCCCATGCCACCGCCGCCCGTGGTCGTGCTCGTCGAGTCCGCCATGACGCCACCGTCGGCCGTGTACGTGCCCGCGGCGGTGATGGTCTGCGCTTGGGTCATGTCGACACCCACCGAGATCCAGGCCAGCACGCCGTCCTCCACCGAGTCGCCCAGCAGCACGTACTCTAGCATGGGGTCGAAGTCCTCGGCCGCCTCCTCCGACAGAATCGAGTCGTCGGCGTTCGTCGAGCTCCTGCGTGTTGGTGCTGTAGGGACTCGTGGCCTCCACTTCGGTGATCAGGTCCTGGTCGAAGAAGATCTGACCAACGTGCGACGCGTAGCCACCAGAGTACGTGTTGTTCTCGAGTAGTGTGCCGTTGTAGGTGCCCAAGATGTGGATGTGTGTGGCGCGGGACGTGTAGTGTCCTGGAAAGATGGACGTGTAGGACGCGATGCCGTCCGCGTCCGTCGGAGTCAGGCCTCTCAGGAAGGTCTTGTCGACATTGGTGGTGTCGGAGCTATCGTCGTTGCCGCTGGCCACGATACCCGAGTACACGCCCGTGGCGTTGCAGTGCCAGAAGTCGAGGTAGAGTCCCTCCACCGGCTCGCACGTGTTCACGTCGATGATCTGCACTTCAGCGTACAGATCGACGCCCTCCTGGTCCTCACGGATGTCGGTGCGGATGAGCTCGCCGTTGACGTAGTACGGCCCCTGGGTCACCTCGGGCTCCAGGATGCAGCTGACGTCGTCGCCGAAGAGCTCGGTGGCGTTGGTGTCGGCGGTGAGGCCCGTCAGGTTGGACTTGTGGCTAGTGGCCAGCACGGTGTCGACGTCGAGGCGGCGACGACGACGCTCAGCGCGCAGACTGTCGGCCTTGGCGGCGCGACGGGCGATCGTGCGCTCCTGCAGACGACGCGAGGCTTCGGAGTTGGCGCAGTCCTTGAGCGAGCGCTTGCCCTCCGCCAGGAAGAGTTTGCGCTGTTCGGTGTGTGACGCCGCGCGGGCGTGGACGGGTTGTCCGGGGTGAGCGGCGGCGAAATCGGCGATGGTGAGGGCTGCAAGTGCGGCCACGACGCTGGTGGCGATGCGAACCATGGCGACGGTTGTTGTTGCAGTTGACGACGGTGGTGTTGTGTTGGTGGTGCGTGCAGGAGCTCGCTGGTTTGAGAATGAATGAGATCGAGGTGCGGCTCCATTTCCGAGGGTGGCCTGCTGCTTGGACCACCAGCACGAAGGGCGCCGTGGACTGGGTCGGCGACTCGACGCTGTCCAGCGGCGGCTTTCCAACAAAGATCCCCGTGGATTCGCTGTAAGCCGTACGTGATACCCCGAGGTTCGTCCCTGTGGAGTCATGCGAACGTCCGTGGTGCAGTTCATACAGGCTGCGAGCTGTCAGCAGCTCGTGCTTGACACATCGCTCGTGTCGAGAAATTCGTGGCGTGCCGTTCAATCGGCTGGGCCGAGCTTATTAACGACCAGGTGGCAGGTATCACTCACGCGCAGTCCGAGTGCGACTGGCAGTGGACACGGTCTGCTGGTAGGTTATCCATTTTGAACGTTGAGTGCTCCGATGTGTCGAGAGTCTCCGCCAGGCATGCTGCTTTGGCTTGGCGTTCA
>JAAVTH010000450.1:0-73166 GCA_011947325.1 Phytophthora macrochlamydospora
ATGGCATTCAGACCTAAACAGGCGATGCTGTCGGCACTTGCTTTAGGAATATTCAAAACAGTAAAGTAAACGCGAAACTCATTACAGATATTATCACGTGTCGAGGTCATTAACGGCATTTACGCCCACCGAAGCTCGATGTCTTGGCACTTCCTACAGTCAAAGAGCTGTTCACCCGTCCTCGAGCAACGTAGACGCTGTAGACATTCTTGAGGCTTTGCACCGGAAGTTGTGCCACCGATCTAATTCCCCAATCCACTCCTTCGACAAGTAGAGTCCTCAATTGCGTTCCGCTCAGCAAATCCAGCAGCCTTCGATCTCAATAGGCGGGTAGCAGCGACTAGAAACACTGTCGGTGACTGTTCGCATGAGTCGGTGAGCCATGCCGGGAAGACGGCACCCCATCAACAGGCCGCGCGTCGAGGTAATCGAGACGCATGCTTCACGTCCTTGGGGCGTAGCACCACGGGCAGAATGTGCGCCACCACACATCCACTGATACAGCAAATGTAGCGCAGCGTCACGGCTGCGGAACGGCCAACGCCAACAATCTTGGACCCGGATTTGGAGCAGAGAGATGCCCAATATATTGGGTCTTGTGTAGCGTAGCGACGTGCAGCACGGGCATTGTTGTCTGCTGGACGGCATCACGAGCGTCGAGCAGCCTGCCGGACAGCATCGTGGAGCGTTCGGCACTGGCGAACAGCAGCACAGTCATTGGTCAGCCTGCCGAACCGCATTACGAATCGTTGGGCAGCGTGGTGGACTGGTGGGATCGTGCCGGGCAGCATCGCAGAGCATGGGGCGACATGGGGCGTCGGTCAGCGTGCCGGGCGGTACGATCTGCGTGCGAGTGGCGTTGGGCCGCGTTGAGGCCGGCATCATGGATTTAGGGCAGCATTGAGGCCATCGTGGCAGCTTCGCACAGGTGTCGAGTTGTCGCAGCCGGCGTGACGGGTGCTGGAATGGGGCGTGGCGGACTCCGCAAATTGGAAAATGAGATCCGATCCGCCCGCAACTTTGTCATGGGGCCACCTTGAGAGCAGTTATGACATGGTCAATCAGAGACGGAGTTTTTAAATTCCGCCAATCGTGATCGTGAATCGTCGGAGCGAGCCCAGCCGAGAAAAGTACTTGCCGAACCGTCGCGGCGGAGCTTGGCGCGCATTTCAAGCTTTGAAAATTGCTTGTTGCACGAGCTCCTCCCGATGCTTCGTGCGACACGACTCCTTGCAGCTTCAACAAAGAATTAGCTGCCAGTTTTAGTAAGTGAAATGTCTAAGAAAATGCTAGATATAAATTGGTACTTCGAAACAATTGCAGCATAGTGCAAACAGATGTACAAGCCAACACATTGCACCGCCAATACCGAAATCATCAAAACCATTTGTGCACACCTCCGTTGCTACCACCTCAAACATATTAACCTTCATGTAACCGCAACTCGATCTCCAAAATCGCCAACTTTGACAGCAACTACTTTAGTACGACCGCCGCTTCCTCTCACAACATTGGCGCAAAGCCAGCTCCTAATGATTGACGATGCCTCAACTTCATTGAGCGCCACGGCATTCGGCTAACGCTCGCGCCAATCCGCCGCGGTCACTACCAGCGACCACTCGATCGCCACGGCCACAGTCACCCCCGCAACGTGGCTTCAACGCTCCACGGGACCAAGCCGCTGCGCCCGCCATCGTCGACGCCGCTGCTGCGCATGACGGCACGACCACATCCAACGTGGCCGTGGTGATCGTGGCGCTTTTCGTCTTAGGGACGCAACGTCAAAATTGAAGGGCAGGAACACTTCAAATGAAGAGCGTGGAGCTTCGAAAAAAGAGCACGTTCCTTTCGAGTCAGCAACTATTTTGTTTTTGTGTAGTAGGTCGAGTCGCATCGCTTGTGCAGCATTTAGCACAAATATCGAAGCGCCAAAAACATTGTAGTTTGTTCTATCCTTTGCCGCTTCATGAAACCATTCCATTAATAAGTGTACCAGCAATAAGCTAGTGCAATGTTATTGCCTCCACGAACGCCCCCAGAAACCAACAATGTGTTGATAGCCAGCAATACGTTCTAGCCAAAAGCGCCCATCATTTACATCGCAGCAGTGTCGGCCGCAACGCACAAAACACATTCGCAATTAGGGCGTGTTCGTCGGGCTGGCGCAAAATAAATTACAGCATTCATCGGACATATTTCTCAAACATGGGAGAGACATGGACCTGCATGGCCCCGACATGGACAATAAAACATATCGTCCTAAATATTCATTTCTTTCTACCAGTACATGTTGTGATACTTGCTAGACCATGAAACACGGACACGAATTTCTCGGTTGAGCTGCCAAACCGAACAAAACTTGCGTTTACAGCTGTCACGATGGCGCCAACATAGCTTGAGAGTGGTGAAAATGTTCAATAATCTTGGTGCGGTCGTCACAAAATCTACAACTGCAGCATTAGTGGATGGGTCAAAGACGAGGTTGTTGACAAAAACGACCGTGCTCGAAAACATGGCGATCTTCGTGGTGGCGCGTGCTCTCCGAACGTCATCTTCGTAGATTGAAATCTTCTGAAGTCTAGAGAACTTGTTCGCCGCACCGCAAATAACGGACTTCGACAGGGAGGCTAGTGAAGCCTGAGTTTCAACACCAATTGCCATCCCCACTTGTGTCTCTAACGCCACTTGTACAACGATATTCCCAATTCCCGATCCGATGTCCAAAAGTATATCGGTGGATTTAAGCGTGGGTAACACCGAGAGAATTGTCGTCACTCCATCTGCAGAAACCTCACCAGGATGGAGATCAGGTGAACTGCAGCTTGAATAAATTTCTTGCCGTGAAACAAACTGGAAAATTTCAGCTACGGCGCTATGAGCATCTACGGCGTTCATTGGTAATATTTTCGTTCTTTTGAAACCCCATCCATACCATTAGCGTGAAATCTCCTCGGGAACTGATCCAGATTTGTGCCATATGTCCTCTTCAAAGTCTTCAGCCGACTTTGCAGTTGCCGTTGAGTTTTCCCAGTCGATGCCATGCCCCGCCAAACCTCTCTCCAGTTGATCGTACGTCCCTGCTCCACCTGCTCGTTTGCGAGTCGAAAAAGTAAAAGATCTTCGCCATCCGAGAAGTCTCCCATCCTTCTGTCCAAGCAAAAATGAGAGTACAGAGAACACAAAATAGTTCGTCCACTTGTTAAAAGCCGATGAATTGCTAAAACTGGCAGCTAATTCTTTGTTGAAGCTGCAAGGAGTCGTGTCGCACGAAGCATCGGGAGGAGCTCGTGCAACAAGCAATTTTCAAAGCTTGAAATGCGCGCCAAGCTCCGCCGCGACGGTTCGGCAAGTACTTTTCTCGGCTGGGCTCGCTCCGACGATTCACGATCATGATTGGCGGAATTTAAAAACTCCGTCTCTGATTGACCATGTCATAACTGCTCTCAAGGTGGCCCCATGACAAAGTTGCGGGCGGATCGGATCTCATTTTCCAATTTGCGGAGTCCGCCACGCCCCATTCCAGCACCCGTCACGCCGGCTGCGACAACTCGACACCTGTGCGAAGCTGCCACGATAGCCTCAATGCTGCCCTAAATCCATGATGCCGGCCTCAACGCGGCCCAATGCCACTCGCACGCAGATCGTACCGCCCGGCACGCTGACCGACGCCCCATGTCGCCCCATGCTCTGCGATGCTGCCCGGCACGATCCCACCAGTCCACCACGCTGCCCAACGATTCGTAATGCGGTTCGGCAGGCTGACCAATGACTGTGCTGCTGTTCGCCAGTGCCGAACGCTCCACGATGCTGTCCGGCAGGCTGCTCGACGCTCGTGATGCCGTCCAGCAGACAACCCAATGCCCGTGCTGCACGTCGCTACGCTACACAAGACCCAATATATTGGGCATCTCTCTGCTCCAAATCCGGGTCCAAGACTGTTGGCGTTGGCCGTTCCGCAGCCGTGACGCTGCGCTACATTTGCTGTGTCAGTGGATGTGTGGTGGCGCACATTCTGCCCGTGGTGCTACGCCCCAAGGACGTGAAGCATGCGTCTCGATTACCTCGACGCGCGGCCTGTTGATGGGGTGCCGTCTTCCCGGCATGGCTCACCGACTCATGCGAACAGTCACCGACAATGTTTCTAGTCGCTGCTACCCGCCTATTGAGATCGAGGGCTGCTGGATTTGCTGAGCGGAATGCAATTGAGGACTCTACTTGTCGAAGGAGTGGATTGGGGAATTAGATCGGTGGCACAACTTCCGGTGCAAAGCCTCAAGAATGTCTACAGCGTCTACGTTGCTCGAGGACGGGTGAACAGCTCTTTGACTGTAGGAAGTGCCAAGACATCGAGCTTCGGTGGGCGTAAATGCCGTTAATGATCTCGGCACGTGATAATATCTGTAATGAGTTTCGCGTTTACTTTACTGTTTTGAATATTCGCTAAAGCAAGTGCCGACAGCATCACCTGTTTAGGTCTGAATGCCATGCGACCGTATCCCGTTTTGGCCGGAATACCACGACCATATCCCGTTCTGGTCGGAATTCCATGCGACCATATCCCGTTCGGAATTCCATGCGACCATATCCCGTTTTGGTCGGAATGCCATGCGACCACTTTGCGATATTTGAATTCAATTACAGTGTAACCTATGCGTTACTCTTCCATACAAATGTGTATATATTTGGTCCACACTGTGGTTACGATTTTACCCTATTCTATTTGCTCGAAGTTTGCCTTTACAAATACTAAGTACTTGCGGTGGAGTGTGATGTTTTGCTCTCTGTATTTGTTTCAACCGATCACTGAATACGATCTGCATGCTTTGTTGCTCTAGTGTGACCACCCCGCTGTTTAGACACAATCTCGGTGGCGTTTTGGTTCTGTCGATGCTCGGTATTGGCGAACGCTCGTGATTGTGCTTCACTTCACAGCGAAATCAGCGCAGCTCCCAGCACCTTATACATCGCCATCTTCACATCGCTCTAGTGCTCAGCTGACACAGTCCGCGCTACTTCCACTTTCTCAACGGGATTGTGTTTGCCTCACTACTCCCCGGGTCCACGGAAGCGACCAGACACAGCCCCATAATCCCTGCCTGTGAATCCGGAGCTGATGCCGGACCCGACCGATCTAACTCCTTCACGGACGCATTGTTCACGCGGATCTCAGCGCCGCGCACGGCCACCACCACCACGCGGCAACGAATTTTAACGCCCACAGAGCGGTACCCCGTCCACACACTTGAACTATCCACCTATTTCCTAAACAGGCCTCAATCACAAAACGACACCGCCGTCGCCTCGTTCTCCACACTCGTATATATTATCGCGTTCAGTGCTGAGGTCACATCTCCACTACACCTCGCGCGATGACACCGAGACCCGTGTGACGATCATCACGCGCTCGATCAGTCCGAGTGAGGCACCAGCGACATGCCTTTGGCTTTGGCGAATCATATGCTAGTAGGAAATTTCACACAACTCACAGCAATACTACCGATGGTTTACAAAACCGAAGATAATTCGTTATGTAAAATGTTGGAAGACAGCAAAAATATAGGCTGAATTTCCTATGATAGCTTACAAACGCCAAGATCTGTCCTACGAAAACCGACAGTCATTGTCGTTTTCTTCATGATGGACCCCGATCTCTCCGCCAAGGTTGCCCATGCTGCTATCGCGCGTGCTACGCGTACACCGACTGTCGAGTCACTGGTATGCGGTCCGTGTGAAAAGGAGTTTTCGACAGCGGCGAACCTCCACCGACACCAGACAACGACGAAGCACAAGATCAACACTGATCCCGTGGCGATGAAACAACGGCTGAAGACATAAAAACGAAAACGAGAAAAGCATAAGAGGTACTATGCGAAGAAAAAGTTGAAGAAGAATGACGCCGCAGCGCCTCCAAGTCCCACCGAGGAAGTCTATGAGAACTGCCCAATTTGTTGTGATCCAAGTTCCTGACCAATGTCGGCGACTTCAGTGTGGGCACTCGCTGCACGAAAAGTGCTGGCTACGGACTATCGTTGACAAGATGACAAGCTACATTGTCGAGATGCGACTCCACTATCATCGCGAAGTCCTGATAGTAAAAACACATCTGCAAAAACCGCGTGAGTTCAAAACGATGCTAGAGCGTGGAGTGATCAGCATGACGTTGCTGCTACCGGGTTCCAAGACTTTGAGGACTCTCTCGAATACTGCGTCGAAGACGTTGGTGGTCAGGAGAGCGTGGTTAAAAACCCACAACCGAAGCCTGTGATTTTCAAGTGTGCAATTTGCCGCACGCAGACATGGGCGCTGTGAGTTTTAGGGATGGAGGGAAGCAAACAGCAATAATTCATTTCTTTTCCTGTCGATCTCCTGTTTATACGTTTCTCTTGTAGCGCTGGGAATCGTCAATTGAGTCGCTGTGGCCTCTGTCATCGTACTGCGCCGCCGCAAATCTGCTCCTAAGCCATCCTCACTTCCTCAATGCTCGCCTGTCAGATCTGTGATGCTGCTGGCGAAGAGGATGCCACCGGTGTGATGGCGTCTTGATGAACTGTGGCACTGAGTAAACATTCTCGGCATGGACTTCACACGTTTGTCACGTCATACACGTACAGCGGTACTTTGGCACCGAGTGCGACGGTGGCAACATGATCGCGGACACGTTCGAGCAAGCTTAGAATGGGACGCAATTGCTAATGAAGTTTCGACATCGCAGGAAACTCCGTCTATCACCGCTCCACCACGACTGCCCCATCGGTAATGGAGACCACTGCACCAACGTCTGTCCCAATGGCACTTGAGACCAAGGCTTCAGTTGCTACGACTGCAATCCCGACTGCCACAACTGCGCCGCCCAGTTGCAACACCAGAAAGTAATTTGCTATGCCATGGCTGCCTTGATGCGACCAGATTGTTCTGTCTAAAAGCTTCTGCGTGATATTTTCAGTTCACGCGAAGGTACTCGTTCGCAGGCGAACTCAACAATTTTGTGACACCAAAGCATCGGCATAGAATGCTAACGCTTCATCAGACGACACGATGCTTCTTGTGCAACAAGGCGGCAATCTTTTATTCTCTATCCGGCGCATTTGCTCCAGCGATCTATCAGTTTGTTCCAAGTACGTTGCGAAGAAGACGATGGCTGGCAGTGAGAGGTGCCACCTTGCAACACCGAATGCTGCACTCGCTGTCTATCGGCATCTGGGTATGTTTTCTTGCACCATGGTCGCGGCAGTCGTTCAGCACGTCGTCGCATTGCATTGATAGCCTGGCAATCTCCACCGGAAGTGCTGTTTACGTGGCGGCGTTGGCGCCGGATCAATGCACGGGCTGGAGCGGAAGAGCTCGTTCTTCTTTACTTTCGCGATGACCAGCAGGCGACTTCAACTAGTAACGCCTGGAGTGTTCTGGCCCTCACCACCACCACAAGTGCTGCCATTACCCAAGCCGAAGATACCAGCCTAAGCGATCACGCCGCCGACACTTTTCGCTTCGTTGCCATTGACAAATTGGACCCGCAGCAGTAGGCCATCGAGCTGTCTGCGCCGAGGCGTTCGCATCTACCACGCCTTCGTATCATGGATGTCGCTCCTCGAGCGGCCGCTAACACCAAGGAACAGACACCTTGTGCCCGTGGCGTCTCCAATAAGTTGCATTCACCAACGTAAGTCTTGCGGTGGCCTCGGATCTCCGACTCGTCGTGGACTCCGCCAAGTGCAACCCGCTCGAAATTGCGGTTGGTGGCCGCAGCAATGGATCTCCCTAACGACGTTTTACCGACGCCAGGAGGTCCTACAAGACACGGAATAAGCCCACGAATGTCTCGTTTAAGACTGCAGACGGCAATGTACTCTGGTATACGCTTATTGACCTTGTCTAGGCCGTAGTTGTCCGCGTCGAGCTGTTTGCGCACGCGTTCCACCAAAAGCGAGTCGGCCGTGGACTTGTTCCATGGCAGCTCTGAGAAGAACTCGAGGTAGTTGCGGAGAATGCCGTACTCTGGTTGCATAGCCGTTATGCCTTTCAGACGCCGCAGCTCGCGCTGCGCGACCTGGCAGCTTTAGGTTCCAGTTTCAGCGCATTCAGTCGCTCTTCCAGCAGACTGATCTCGCTGGCATTTCTCCTCCAGCGCCATCTTCAACCTCGCCCAGCTCCTTCTTAATGGCTTCTAATTGCTGTCGCGGCAAGAACTCCTTCCTCGTGCCTTCCAGTTTGTCTTGCACCTCGCTTTGGATCTTGCGTTGCGGTTCGGACTTCTCCGTCTCCTGTTTAGCAGCGCCACTGCGCGCTCACAACGGAGGGCCACAGGCACCGCCTCCACCACTTGCTGCTTCTCGGCCGCAGTTACGTTCAAATAGGACACGGCCAGGTCCGCCAGCTCTCTAGCTGACGAGTTGCCAATGGCATCCACCAGTTTGTTGCTGCGTCGTAGCAATGGTGCACTCTTGGACGTCTCGTAGAGCTGAACAACTTTCATCTTAAACTCCGGCTTGCACTCAAGCGGGATATTCTCGTTCGGGATAATGCTAATGCCGCGTTCAGAGCTCATCGATATGGCGAAGTAGAGCGCCATGATCCGGAAGTGGCAGGAGCACATCGGGGAATAAATCCGAAGTAATTCCTCGGAACAGTGGCAGATCGTCAGACGTAAATTTAGGGAGATTCAGATCTTGAACAGACCGCAACACAATTTTATCTTCCGTCCAAAAGGATCATTGCCGAGTTGCTGACGCAGCGCACCAGTGGCGACAAGGATGGAATTGACCGCACGCATACCGTAATCGTAGTGCTTCTGCGACGAAAGTTGTTCAGAAGCTAACTGCCGCACTTGAGTGAGTTTCCTGGCGTTGCTTCGAGCCTGCGCAAAACCAAATGAGTAGAGTCCAATTTCGGAAATCAAGGCGTGTCGGCACCATCATGGCACACGGTCTAAACAACGCCTTTAACTTATCAGGTAGCTCGGCTCGTCCGCCGTACCCGGGGTTCATCGTGATGAACACGTTGGCGCTGGCATTCAGCTTGATAAATGTCCCTTCGAACAAGAACTTGTCAACTCCAGCCTTGTCGAGACCCCAAGTACCTTGCCCGCCAAGCTAGCAGCAAACATAGCCGAATGGATGCTCTGCGGTGGCTGATCCCTGGCGTTCGTGATCTTCCACTGTAAGATCCCAGAACGGATGCAACATCAATCCTCAAGGCCGAGAGCCATAGGCGCTGTGCTAGACCTCGCCACTTGCAAGATCCACACGCTCGCGGGTTCTCTGTCGATGAAGCATAAGAGAGCGAGTACTGCTACCAGCCACTTCGTGTTCCAAGTCTGAATAAGTGTATCTCCATGTTGCATGTCGATCAGCAGCAGCGCTCCTCGTCGTCAACGTCAATCCAGACTTAGCATTGAACTGAAGTCGATCAATCGCATTCCTAACGAGCTGCTCCAGACATAGGCACCGATCCACCATGACACCACATGCAACATACCACAAAGCAACGTCCACGATGTCCTCACAACGACGTCCAGAATCCAAAGGCCTGATCCAATCAAAAAACAACTATTCGTGGTGGTCTTCCACTTGTTTCTTACTTGATACTATCCAGGCTATCGTAGTGAACTCCACCTGTTCCAACCACAAGACTGTACGGGAAGATGTCGCCAAGATCCAAGTTGCAGTCGTCTTCACTCGACACGAGCACATTGCGTAGACTGTCGTCACTAAGGTCGCCACTGAAGTCCAGCAGCTGAAGACATCATGTCCTCAGCGCTGCACCAGGACTTGCGATAAACGAAACGCCATCGATCCAAGTCGCAGGAAGCCGTAGAACACCCCCGGCAGCTAGTCGAGCAAAAGCTGCTGGTTCTTACCGAAGACCATCTTGGGCGGCCTCATGTTGGCGCCTCTCCGATCCCGTGGCAGTCTGTGGTTCTCCCGGTAAGCAGACATTACCTGTTTCCAATGCGACCCAATTGTCCACGCCGTCGATAGGCGTGATGAACGTCTTGTTGGCGCCGATGACCCAACCGTGCAGGAAGACGCCCTCGATCTCGACGGAGTCCACCAGCGCGTCCACGTGCGTGAGTACACGGGCGTATCGGGGCATTTGGCTGAGGCGAAGGGTCTTGTACATCGCCTGCATCAACTCTGCGGCGCCGTCCTCTAACGAGTAGAAACCAGCGGAAATCTGAATTTGCTTGCTGCGTCCTGGAGCAAAGAGAGTGCTCTGCTAGGTGCGAGGCAAAGTGTTCTCCACGGTACTGCTCCTAGGGTCATTTTTAAATTTGCGCGTTTGGCCATCCAATCACATTACAGTCAGAAAAGGTACCTAACGTACCATTATTGCAATAACGGATCGAAAACCTATCATCGATGATGCGATGTTCGCTAAAAACCTGTGATAAATCGTCGGCAGAAAAGCTACTTTAAGTACCTTTTTCCAGTGTTTGACTTGAAGTTTGTATGGAGACCCTTCAAACAGCATTCTCCAACTCTGGTAACACCACTATAAGTAAATACATGCCTGCGTAACCAAAATCCACTATGATTTCACAAAATAAATTTTGTCAGTGGCAGCTAGTGAGCCAATCAAACTGCAACCCCGTCAACGAGATTTAACAAGAAAACGTAAGCCAAGCTCGTTACAATAATATTTTGACTTTGGTTGGCTTAAATTACTGTAAAAACAATGTTGTCTCAGTCCAAGACCCCTCCCTCCCCTCCGTCCGTATGGCCAACCGCGACGACTCCTCCACTTCTCCAGGGCGACCTACAAGAACTGACGCTTCGCTGGCGACGCCGGTGCCCGGTCACCTCAATGCTGACCAAGTTCGAGGAGCCTGCACCGCTTTCAGTACCAAGAAGGCCTACCGCAGCTATATCAACGGCATTCGCAAATGGATTCGAGAAACTCAAGAATTGCCAGCTTCTTTTTTGAAGATGATGGAAGTATTAACGTGTCTGTATTTACGCCTACCCATTTTGAAGCATTTCTACTACATAAGATGAACGGTGGCGCCATCAAGGTATCCACACTGAGTGGGTATCGAAGTGCTTTGAAGGACGTTTACCGGCGGAAGCGGTTGGATCTGCCCCAGAATATCTGGACGACCTCAAAACATTTTTCAGAGGGCTTAAACGAGTAGAAGCAGACAATGATCAAGCTGGATGTGAGCGCAAGTCTGGAAAAGAACCGCTGACATTTTCCCTGTACACGCAATTGGCGGGGCGCACTTTGTCACTTGATGACAATGGATTTGCTCACCTCTTCTTGCTGTCGCAATGGAACCTAATGTGTCGTTCCAAGTCGGTGGAAACGCTGCACCTCTCGCATTTACACAGCGCGGATGACAGTGTTGGATGTGTGCTGCACAAAACAAAAACAAACCGAGAGGAAGTGGCCCCAAGGATCCTCGTCATATTTACGCCAACCCCACTCAGCCATCATGCTGTTGGGTACTCGCGCTCGGGATTTATCTAGCATCAAACTCAACTCTCACGACAGGCAAACTTTTCCCTGGCTCGAACCAAAAGTCTCGCTTTTGCAAGGTCCTTGGCAAAATGTTGGAAGAAATCACTGGGCAAAAGGTTTACGGGACGCATTCCATCAGGAAGGGAGTGGCTACCTATGCCAGCAGCGGCAGCACGGTCAGTCCGTCGATTGTCAGCGTGTGCTTGCGTTGCGGCTGGTCCTTAGGCGGCGTCCAAGATCGCTATTTTCGCTATGAAGCAGCCGGCGATCAGTATCTGGGGCGCGTCGTCGCCGGCATGCCTCAGAACAGATCACGGTTCGCGTCGCTACCACCACACTTCAAGGGCCCCTCAGACGAATTCGTGCTAGACAGCATTGCGAAGATGTTCCCGAGCATGAAAACCGAAGCCCACCTTGCCCCCATATTGCATCTCTGTTTGGCATCAATTGTGCAACACGCGGGACACGTTCGCCGCCATGTATCTCAAAGCCATCCACTGCTCTCTTCGTATGTATTCCGAGGTGAAGGGGTCATCGAGAAGCTGCAAAGCCTTCTTAGTATGACACCAAACTCGTGGATACGACCCACGGGGATTCCACCACATATCGAGCTGCTACAGCAGCACTCGCAGACACACACAGCTCTACAGCGTCTACCTGACGTGCTGTTGGATGGATTCGACAAGCTTTTAGAGGAGAGATGCATTGGGCATGGTAGCATCACGCGAGATGCTCTTGGCACTACAATCCGGTCGCTGCTCCAGGAGGCAGGGCTGTGGCAAAGGCAGAACGCTGCAATGGAGTCTAACTCCCTCAAAGCTGCCAGAGTAGTGTCCATTACTGGCCATCTGACGGTCGGTTCCATAAGATGCCAGAGCAGTTCAAATTCCCGCAACTTGACGCGCTGGGTGTGTGGCGTCTGTGGTAGCTAGGCAACCAAGCAGCGGGATATCCTCCATTTCGAACATTGCACACCTGTGATTTCTCTGCGTCTAACCACAAGATGTTTTCCGAGTGGTCCGTTCTTGTGCGCCACATCTCTGTCGGCATCGAAGCTTCAGACGACATCGAGATGCATCGGCCTACAAATCAGGAGCAGGTCGACAGCCTTTATTATCAGGGGATGGCAAAATTGCTGTTGAAGCCCCCAAAGCACCCGCACAAACAGCGCTCTGAGAGAGCTGTCACGACCTTGCGCCGGATTCGAGAAGCCATTCATGACACTAACTCAGAGGCACGCTCAGTTCCCTTTCGCAATAGAAAACGAAAAAAGCAGCAGCACGAAGTTAGCATATATCTCAACATAATCGTCAATACGTCCACTGCTATCGTGTTTACCATGAGAGCTCAGCACACCTCATGTACCGACACAAAACGACAGCCTGCTGGCCACCCTGCCGAGTGGTGGTGACTTCTCGCCGTCATCTTCGCGCCATCCGCGGCCGGGAGATCCTTGGTCACCCTTTGGGCTTCTTGGGGCGCGATATTAGTGCTGACAGCGATCTTGGCGGCGCACACCCGCCGGCGGTCGACGGCAACTCCTTCAAGTGCAGCGTGTCTGGCGTGTCGAATTCTGAAGGAGACGGCCAAAGGCAGACATTTTATCCAATCACATTCCTTTACTTCACCGTTACCACTTCAGGTTACGGGAGCCCGACACAAGTCAATGTATGGCGGTAACGATAGGGTTAAGGTAGCAGAAAAATACTATGCCTTCCCTACCATACGAAAGCGGGCTCTCCAAAAATATTCGAACAGCCAACCTTACAGCTCGATGAACACCCGATCCGTCGAGATCTTCAGACGACAACAACAGACGTAAAACATCTGGAGTTCAGTCGAGAACACCGTCAGGAACTGCTGCCGGTCTACGACGACCTCCAGATGCGAGTCGCATTCCGACTACTTCCAGTGAAATCCAGACTTTGGTTCCTGTTGCAACATGACCCCTCAGCTCAACAATGTCAGCTCCCAGCGTGCTCGTCGATTGAGACTTCACAACACCTCTTCTTGGAATGTCCCCCTCAGCGGCAATACGGTCCTTAATTTGGTCCGACTGGGAGATATTTTTCGTCGGACAACTCACATGGACCTTGGTTGTACTCCCGCACAACCGGGTCGTACAACATTGGAAGCAACACCGGGACATATTAATTACTCTCTGGAATATGCTACGATGCATAGTTCTCCACCATCGTTGGACTGAACGCAATAGGGAAGGCTTTGAAGACGGCAGCCTAGAACCAAAAACGACTGCTCTGGCCGCGATATATGCAACATTTGGAGCACAAGTTCGCAGAGGCCTCAGAACCGCAGTCAGCAATCTACACGAGCAGTATCACACCATTCTGCGCCGACTAAAGCAAACATCATACTTCGGCAACTTCATCAACCGCAACCCAGACCTATTTCGCCTTCGACACGTTCAACTTCACAGTACCCAACGCTCTAGCGTTGCATTCCAAACCTTAGTAGATTAGATTTAACACTGCAGATTGAGAACTCACAAATAATCGGTAATCGAAGCCCCCAAACTCTACCAAATGTTTGGGTTTATTCCTTTGTTCCTTTCGTTGGCCTCATATACTACCCTCTTGGTCGAGAAATGCTGACCCTGGGAACCTATCCTGTCCAGGAAGACCAGGATCCTGGGCTTGTCTGCTGAAAGCGGCGACAAGTGCGAAGCATTATATGGTACGAATCATTTTTGCTGACCAGGAATACCGATGCCGGCGGTACAATAAATACAAGACCAAAAGAGAAACCTTGCAAAGGTGTGATCAAACAAACGTTTTCAGGTACTCAAGTGGATTGAGGTCTACAAATAAACATCATGGCGAACAATGGTGTGGGAGCCTGGTTCTACGATCACCTTGTCGCTCCGTTGTAGAACTTGCGGTACATCTCGGCAACGTTGTACAAAGGGTGCTTGTCTCCATTCATGATGGGCACCCCAGCATTTCCCGAATTTGGTAAGGCTTCTTCTCCTTGAACAGCCACCAGCGAAAGAATACTTGTCTCTTCCAGAAATTTGTCTCGATGGACTTGTACTTTTCGACAAGGCTGGCCGCATGGGCCACACTGGCAAGGTTCATCGCTCTTTCTTCGCTGCCATCGCCGTCTTCATCCTCGTCCTCGTCTTCAACGTTGTCGTCGACAGTTCTCAGGAACCGCTTGTCCCCATTCTCAGTAGCAGGAGCAGCTTCCAGCGAACGAGTCCACGCCGAGTCCCCATGACCAGCGACGAGCTTGCTCGTCTCAACTTCCGAAGTTAATGCAGCACCGTCGCTTCTCGCCAAGAGAGTGGCTGCAGCTAGCATAACGACGTAGCCCAGACGCATGACGGCTTGAAGGAGCGAGCTTTTGCTCTTGGAGACTTGAGCTGTGGAGAGTAGATTGCAAAATGAGGCATAAAAATTGACATTGTGGTACATGTAATGAATGATTCGGCATCACGACAAACCCTTTACAGGCGCAGGCAGGATTTGAAAACCCCTCCAACCCTTCCAATCGCACAGGAAAAACGTTTTATGCTGTTCTTGTCGTCATCACTGGCAACACGATTCAGGTTCACCCTCAGTTCTTTCAATTCCTTTTGACGAGGCGATTCCTTCACAATGCAGTAGTACCATCATGCCAGCACCTCAGCGCTCTTCATTGCTTTCGGGTTTCGTGTGCGTCACTATGTATAGATACGTGTTATACTACCAAGCGCTCACATACATACGGATGTTGATACGGATGTTGAAGTCATGTTCCGATCATCGATGATCTCCATGTGCTTTTCGACCACGAAAATACAGCAGCACGTCTCATAGTCATTACGGATGAGTAGCATAAAGCTCGTGAGTAGCATAAAGCTCATCCGAAAGTGAATCTTGAAGGCGGTTGCTGACGGGAATGGCAACTGCTCGGGAAAATATCCACGAATGCACGTTTTACAATGTACATGTCATGTACAGGTACACTGTCTATGACGGAGAGTACAGTGTACTTATTGTCGAAGACTACTTATGAAGTAGAAGTCTCACTCGGCGAAATTTTTTGAGGACTCGTACGCGTCGATAACCAAGTCTCCTTGGTTGTCTTTAATTAGAAACATCAGGCTCAGCCTCCTTATACTTATGCATTGCTCCATCGCTGCATTTGCTTTCCGTTTGCCATCACCGATGACGCCGTAGCAGATGACCCCAAAGAAAAAATATAAGTTGATTAACCAGTCGGATAAACCATTTAGCTATTGTGCGTTTCAGCAGTTTTGGCAAAGCGGACGTCTTACTCTGAGTTTAAGCAGCAACTATCGCTTTAGCAAACTCCAACCAAACTCTAATCCTCAGACTACGAGGTCTTATCAACTGGAAAGCCCCGAATGCCGCTATCGACCAGGCTATTCGGCGTTTTTCAGCTTATAGTGATGACATTCTCTGATGACTTGCGCTGGCGTGCTGTGGTTCTGCCGTGCGCTTATAGTATTCCGATCGGAACCGTCTCATTAGTGCTTGGAATGTCAGCGCGCACTCTCGGTAGATGGCTGAACCAATTTCAGACTACAGGCAACGTGGATAAAGCTCTTCCAGCCCAAATGGCATCTCGGAGGCCACGAGAAGTTAATGCTTTTGTTGGCGAGTACGTCAAGCTGCATCCTGTTTCACTTCAACGAGATAAGTGCATCAAAGAACGTTTTTCAGATCTACCCAACACTTCGGACGCAACAGCGTGTCGTGCATTGCGGTTCGATGTTGGATCTCTCACTCAAAAAGTTAACGCGCTTCTTCCAGCCCACTAGCGAATGACACTGGTGACCGATGTGCGAAAATTAGTTTCCCGGAGAAGCAGTTTAGGTTGGCAGTACTCTCAGATTAGCAAGCCAGTACTCGTGTCAAAGTCAGATTAGCAGGTTCTAATAGCGCGGCATAACGAATGAAAGGGACAATAGCTACAATCGTATAGTACTTGGTCGCACTGCTTAGGTTCGTGGAATCCAAACATGTAGCAGATGCCCCAAAGAAGTGCGTAACCAGATTCTCTATCACAACTACTGAAAGAGCTTACGGCCGAAGAAGTGGCAGCCTGCTGAGTAAACCGCACAACTTGGAACTTGCTGATGCGGTCGATAGACACGCTGTAAGCCGAAAAGCCCGCGTCTTACTTTGCTACCCAGAGTCTATTTGTTTGATATGGCATGAGTTGGGATCTGGTACACCGTGTCTTCTATCCGAAAATGTTTGCCGTTAGATGTCGTTGTCTTTGGATTAACGAAATATCAGCCGTGATGACAATCGTCTGGTGGTATCTTCAAAACCAAGAAATTGCAGGTGCTTTTGAACAGGAAAAGTGGTCGTCCACGACACAGTGACCAGGGAAAAGGGAATCGAGCTTCCAGATAAGAAAGGCGCAAGCTGTATCGTGCTGGGTGATTCGACCTCTGTAGGCGCTTTAACCGCGTACATATTCTCGCGATTGAACTAATGAAAAACCTGCATCGAAGTTTTTCACGAAAGAGTTTTTTTCTCGAAGTGACCAAATTCTTCATCCGAAACCAGTTGATGATTTTGGTGAACAATGAAACATATCATGGCAAGTGTTCATGCATTTGACTAGCACGGGATGCCGCTACAATCTCTGAATCAGAATGAACAAA
Organism: Phytophthora macrochlamydospora; assembly: GCA_011947325.1. NCBI lineage: Eukaryota > Oomycota > Peronosporomycetes > Peronosporales > Peronosporaceae > Phytophthora > Phytophthora macrochlamydospora. The sequence goes on from JAAVTH010000450.1 coordinate 17,099, forward strand.
CACCACCAAGAGCTGCAACGACTTCCAAGCAAACAATACTAAAACGGGGTTAAGACGCCAGCTCGGCAACGCGAACGAGTCCATGCCCTATCGGTTGGGCACCTACAAGTTCGCACGTCCGTGAGCCGCGTCATAGTCCACAAATGGACCCTCGACAATCACATCCGGCAGGCGGTTCTCAGCGCCGATCTTCAAGTGGTCCCAGTTTACCGAGCGCTTTAAGCCAGGAATCTGGTACAGATCACGGAGGTACTGCAAACCACAAAGCAACAACAATGTTAGCGCATGCGTCCAAACTCCCATCTCTTCGTCTGCAACTTACTCCAACGACGTTCGGGTACTCAGTCAAGTGGTGCTTGTCCGCCTTGGTCTGGTGCACGTCCAGGCGGATGAGCGTGTGGAAGAGACGCACGTCCGCCTCCGTCACGCCGCTGCCCACCAGGTATCTCTTGGTGGCCAGCAACTGGTCCAGTTTGGCAATGCCCGCGAATGCAGCAGCAAAGAACGGCTCCCCTTCCTCCGGCGTCTTGGCGAAAAGCTTCTTGAAGTAGCCCATGCTGATCTCCGTCACAATGCCGTCATTGGCAGCGTCGATCTGACTGCGAAGCTCCTCCGGGTACAAGTGCACGTTGGTCGGCACCAGCTCTCGGAAGCCCGAGTCCAGTGTGCGGAGGATGCCCGCAGACTCCTCCGACACGATCGTCTGCGTCTTCTTGTCCCAGAGCACAGGCACCGAGAACTTGCGAGGGGCAGGGTCCACCTTCTCGTACAGGTCGCGTACGAACGTCACGTGGTTGACCGAGTCGGCCGTGCAGTCCTTGGTCGGATACGTCTTGCCGTTGGCGCCGACCATCGTGGGGACTGCTCCGGGTCCACGAAGACCCAGCCCAGGTGATCATCACTCTCGTCGTTGGGTTTGGTCTTCTGGAAGATCGGGTGCGCCACCGACAGGCCGATGGCGTCCTCGAGGCCCAGCAGGTTGCGAGCCGACAGCGCGCGGCAGGCAAAGGGGCACGAGTAGGTCACGTAGAGGTGGTAGCGGCCCTTTTCGGCCGGGAACTGAGCATCCGCGTTGGGCTCGATCTTGAAGTCGTAGGGGCGGGTTGGGCGGCCATCGTGAACGTCTTGAAGAGCACTGCACGCGGCGAAGCGAATCGGGAAATGAGCTGCCTGGCCAGCATTTTGCAAAGTGATCGGATTACGTTGCTATTTTTGGCGGATTAGCCAATCGTCGTGCTGGGGTGATGGTGAGTTGTACACACACTCCTCGGCACAATCGATTGGCCTGCTTTACCATGGCTCTGCTCAGCAATGAAGGATATCGGTCTTGGTGATGTTGTTGCCTCAAATATTTTAACTGTAGAACTTGCGCTCGTTTGGACAGACCGGACAAAACTACATGCGCCGTAAGAAACTCGAAGACCTCCAGTTTACTTCGCGGCACAATCATCCTGTTTTCCACAAGCATTACCAGCCTACCATTGCTTTCCTTTGCCAAAGCTCACCCAAAGCTCATTTCTCTCGTGCTAACCACGACTGCCCAACTCTACGACTCGAAAATCGAGCCCACCCAATTTCCCGGCGAAAAGAAGCGCTAACGACTTATTCATGCCTGCTTGTATCCCGTGCACTTTCGGCCCGCCATCAGAAGACGACACCTGGGGACTTCTGCGATCCTCACTAATGCTAAACGTTCGTCTACGGTATTCAAAGACAACGCCTACGATCGCCGATATCTACAACCAACAGAAGTTTATATTCCAGACACGCTAAGTTCGTGCTCGTCCTGAACGAGTAGAGGGAGCCGACGTCTCGCAAATTTGCGGACCCTGGACTCGGGTTTCTGCGAGCAAGCGTTGATGTCGTACGATGTTGAACGGACCACGAAAATTTAAGCGCGCTTTTTGTCGCTTCAGCCCTTTGGTTATCGTGTTAGGCTACTCGCACTCAATTCTCGAACATGATTTCTGGTTGTAGAATTATTTAACCGCGAAATCGCCGTAAACGATGTATTCACATTGCTGCATGTTGGGGGCTTATAAGGACATAAATACAGAGCTGACACTCGTCCTGTAGGGCTTATACAGTATCGGTAGACTACACGTTTCCTACACCCGCAGCGGCTACGCGTCGTTCGTCACTGGTTTGGCGCAAGTCGGGCAGCTCATGTCGATGTTGAGGTGCTCAACCAGACACTCGTCGTGGAAGCGATGGCCGCAGCGCAACCGTGTGGTGTAGTACCAGTGTTTGTCTACGGCCGTCATGGCCTCGCTGCACAGCTCGCACAGCTTGCTCTCATCATTCGGAGATTCGGTGTCGGACGTTATCGTCGTCGTCGACGCTGTAGTCTCCAGGAACGAGGCGCAATCGGTAAAGCTGCAGTTGGATCGGAAGCTCCGCTGCATCGGGTCGTCGTTCTCGTCCGAAGTGGTGGTGAGCGAGTGCACGGAGCCCCTGGCGCGGTGCTGCTGACCAGCAAAGGCCCACTGCCGGATGGGAAACTGCTCCGAGTTGCCTCCACATATAAACTCAAGCAGCGCGTCGGCCACGGGCTCTAGCAGCACGCTGCACGCGTGACTAGCACGACTGAGCAATACGCTCTGCAGCGTCTTGACGTAGGCGGCGAGCGCTTCGCAGCGTTGGCGCACGAGCCGATCGGACGTGGCGGAGCGGAACAGTCTGGGCTTGGGGAAGTAGCTGCTCACGAAGCTGAAGAGCCACGGGCACGGCGCCTCGCAGCGGTGGCCCACGCACAACGCACGGGCCAGACGCCTCTGCAAGACGCGGCAATCGTCGAAGGCGTAGGGCACGGCCCAGCGGCGGCCCGACGGCAAGTGCTCGGCCGAGAGAACGTACTGCACGCTGCGCTTGTGTTTGCGCGCTGAAAAGCCGAACGAGAGCTGCTCTAGCCACGCCACCGACAGCGGCAGGTAGACGCGGGCGCCCAGCGAGGAGGACATGAGGCGCGAGAGGATTAACGCGCGTCGGGCAAACTGTAAATGATCGAGAAGTGAAGGGTCAAAAGTGCAGTGCGTAAACAACGGCCCGGCTGGACCGTCTGAAAGATTGTTTACGGGCACCACAATACCAATATCATCCGATTAGATTACGACTTTACTTACACGGGACCAAACCTGGTTGCAGCAGTTGAAAACTGCAGCGCGGAGTGCAAGCAAAGAGTACAGAAATTGTAAATTACTAGGAACATTTTATTCACGTAGGGGCCTCTTGCAATCTATCTGTTGAAGTCAAACAAAAGTTCCTGCGATATAGGGACTGAGACATAGGTAAAATATTGCACTAATATTGCGAAGCATTGCACGAACCTAAAATAAATACATAAATCCACGCTTCGGTATACTTTGAAGCATTCTGTCGGCCCTTGAAGAGGCTCAGTAGCCCAGTGGTAGAGCACCCGGAAGGGAAGGGCGTTGGGTTCAAAACCCACCTGAGGTATCTCTTATGTTTGTGTGAAAGAAGCAGGGCGATCGAGAACGAGGAGGCAAGAGCGTGGCGACGCGTGCGTATGGGCATCAGCGCGTGTTCGGTGGTCTAGCTGACCTGGAGACTAACGTGTATTTGGCTGTGTTGAGCGGCTAACCTGTTCCAGAATGTTCTGTGTATATCCGGGGGCAGGGTCTTGGATAGCGGGGGTTGCATAAGCTATTCGTGGCGCTTAATCTTGGTATTCAACGTGCTAGAGCAGAGAAGAGAACGGAGGTCCTTACGAACGGCACCGGAGCCGCGCGAGCTGAAACCAAGTTTGTCGAGAAAGGAGCGACGGACTTCTCCGCGTGGGTTCCTACGGACATCCAAAAACAGATTCATTTAGGCAACCACCTGCTTGGCTTCGGGTCGCTGCTGCTTCGTGGTCGGTGCCCGCCATATCGGTGGTTTTTGATCGTATCAAGCGTACAAAATCGCGTGAAAGTGAGTGACTGCTGACCTGCGCTGATTTTTCGTGATCTGACTGATATCGGGTGCGTGTAGGACTTTGCAGCTTAGCCTCAAGCGCCTCCATACGAGCATCTTGATGCTGGACGTGCTCGATAAAGTGGTTAAGTACAGCAGCCTGGTGATTGATGATCTTCTGTTCTGCGCTCGGTTTCGTCAGTTCCTGGGTGTGCGCTTTGCAGGTGAAAGTGTGTTATCATCACAGGAAGGATCTAGACTAGCAAGGTGTGGTGACCACGCCAGTAATCCATCGAACAAGCACCCTGCCTCCGCAACGTAGGCATTGATGTGCATGACAGCAGGGGCTTCTGCGTTCAAGGTCTTCAACAACGGGTAGTGGTAGATCAAACTTACAGTGTGCACGAGAACAGCTTCATTAACGTTGCTGCGGGTGGCTTAGAGGTTGGGGCAGGTGGTGAATAGGAGGTGCTGGAATCTGGAGATCGTGGCCCTCGATTGCGAATCAAATGCTGTCAAGTATGCAGTGCCACAGATGCCTTCGCCTCGTATCTTGTTAACCGTTTGACCTTCTTTGCTGGTGTTGAAGATGTAGTTAAACCCCATGTTTGTTGAGCTAATGTTCCAGGCACCTCGGTGGAAGATCCACCGCGCCGTGAGATCATCGCTCCCGTTGGTGTGCTGAGCACTGCCACGCCGATAGTACTGCATCGGGGTGTTTCGAGCCAGCGATTTGCCTTTCCTGCTCTCGTTAAAAGCGAGATGCATTCCAAACTTGTCCACGACAGACACAAAAACACATCCCACTCTCATCACGCTCAATACAACACACAGTACTCTTCACTCGCACCCTCAAACTTAAGAAATCTCATAAATGCCGCCACTGCTGTTGCCTTCGCAGGATTGGTGTTGCCGAGCGCCAACTCCTTTAAGCCCATGCCCCTCTAGTCGGATAGACGAAAAATATGCGGGTGATATGCTTTTGACTGCCGTTTTGAGAAGAGATACACGTCTTTGACGGAGCTTTCCGACCCGATACGTCAGAATGGCTGGCTTAACATGCCTTGCCTTTTCTCTAGACATGTCATTGGTCAAAACTTGGGATGCGCAGCGATTGGTTGATAATTCTATTTGAATGATGCTCACGCTGCCGGATTATGCAGGTCAAATGAGGCACCGGTGCGCACTCGCCTGGGAGCTCCGATGCACGTGTCGCGGCACCACGCCAACAGAATGCGCCACGCAATCAATCACCACAGCTCCCCCTCCCCAAGACAAAACATCGGAGCCTTATACTCACGGAGTGGACAGCCCTGTTGCTCCGCCTGCTTCTCGAAATCGATGGCGGAGCTGGCTTGCTGGTGCAGCGTCGGACGATTACGCTGAGACGACCATCACTCTTCAAAAAATTGCGCTGCTCAAGTCATCGCTCACTTCGAAATTCTCGCTGGAGTGCGCACGTTGACCCGGCTTAATGATCACCAAGGGCAACAGCCTGAAGCGCGCGGCACCGCGGCGCTGCCCGAGAGCGTGGCGTGGATGCAGACGCTGGACATGCAGATGACCACGAGGGCCAACAAGAAGCTGTCGCTGGTCAAGCGAAACAACACTCTGTACGAGCTGCAGCTGTCGCTTGGTGGCGCCGACAAGTCGCGACCAGCCTCCGCCAGCCACTGGACAGTGGCGCACACATTCGACGAGTACAGAGCCTTCCAGCGGCGACTGGTCAAGGCGCTCAAGCCCGGCCACAAGTGCAACGCCGAGTGCCGCTGGCTGCTCAGCGTCGCCAAACACCACTTCCCCAGGGCCTCGCTCTTCTGCAAGAACTGCCCCGCCACCGTCGAGAGCCGTCGCCTAGCGCTGCTGCGCGTGCTCTCCACCATCAAGAACTCGCTCGTGAACCATGGCAACATGGGCTGCGCCGTGCTGCGCGACGAAGTGAGCAAGGAGTTCGCCGCCTTTGTGGTCGGCAGCTGCAAGGACGCGGCCGTGCTGCAACACACCCACTCGGCTACAGCCACAACCACTGCAACAACCGCCTCGAGCGAGGACGACCTCACGGCCTCCGTTGTCTCGTTCACCTCGGACGAGGAGAATCAAGTGCTGGGCTTCGAAGAGTTCGACGACGAATTCTCTGTCTTTTCCGACTATGAGTGCGGCCTCTGCGGCTGCACGCTGGACACGGAGGAAGGATCGCCCTACTGCACCTCGGCACTATTCGAGTGCGGCCACCAGTTCCACGACGCGTGTGTGTTGCCCGTACTGGATGAACAAGCGCGGTGCCCCTTGTGCCACCAGTAAAGTGTACTAGTAAACGTTAGACACCGCCATAGTAGTAAGATAGAACCAGGGATAATTTATGCTATCGTTGTGCCTTTGCCATTCGTTCTTACTCTTGTAGTGCACGTAGGTTGAATACACAAAGGAAAGATGTGTGTGCTATCAGGCGTGGAAGTGCTGTGGCTTGCTGACAGGGAGCAAGGTGCGATTGCGCTCCAAACCTCGAGTCGCCTTAAGGCGGACGTCGGCCGTCGCACGTGTCAAGAACTTTAAATCGACTCCGAAAGGGGGCCATTCCCGGCGGTGAGGTGGCGGCGTTGATGAGTGATTCGAGTGTCTTCAGCGTGCCCGATGGTTGTGAGGGGTAGCAATGAATTCAGTCTAGAACTCGACGCAGCAAACCTGTTTGACTCACCTACGGAGATCTAATAGCTCGCTATCGTCTCTTGCCTCCTCGCTGGAGTGCAATGCGAGGACAGCAGGTCGCCGCGACGAAGGCGTCACCGCTGAAGTCGGCTAGTCCGGGTTCGAGCCTGACTGGGCCGGTCCTCGCCGACCAGTTCTTCATGGGGCTTGCGCGCTTGTCCGCGAGATCGGAAGCAAATGACCTCGCACATTGGTGGCTGCAGCAGGCGCCACGAAAAAATGGCAGTGCTCCAACGGAAACAACTCGAGCTGTGCGCTCCTTCTGAAGGTCGGCCGAGCTACTGCGCCCGACCGCAAAACACATAAAATGGGCAAAAAGCCGTGTGCACGCACACGGTACTTCGTGGACTTCCGAACCAAAGCTTGTTTGAAGCGCACGAGAAATCGTGTGACAAATCAGCGTTTGCACACGACTTCTTATTTTACTACAATTTAAAATCGGCGCGACATGTGCGCAAGGTCGGCCACTGCGGCCGACCTCATTGCCGCTTTTTCTCCGAGATCCGCAATGGGCATCACGTCCGTAAGCAGCACCCCGATCATCAACTTCTCGAGCTACTACCGCAAACGCGCGGCCTCCGTGGAGCTGCCGGACGCCACGGCCTGGCTGGAATACGTCCAGCTGGAGCTGCGCACCGTCACGAGCGCCGGCAGCAGCGGCAAAGCCGCCAAGGTGCAGTACGAGGTCCTCGCCAGCTACACGCCGCCCTGCTGCGAGAGCGCGGCGCTGGTCTGGCGCGTGTGCCACCCGTTCGAGGCCTACCGCCGCTTCCGTAAACAATTGCTGCGGCGTCTGCAGCCTGGCCACGCCTGCCCGGCCGAGTGCAAATGGCTCCACGCCGTGGTCAAGAACCACTTCCCCAAGCCCAAGCTGCTGGCCGCCAACTCCCCGCGCACGACCGAGTCGCGGCGTCAGGCGCTCATGCGCGTGCTGCAAACGCTACAGGCCTCACTCGTGAACCGCGGCAACCAGGGCTGCAACGTGCTCGTGCACGGCGTGTGCCGCGAGTTCTCCACCTTCATCTTGGGCGACAACGTCAAGCTGCCGGATTTGGCCGTGGCGCTGTCTGGCTGCAGCTCTGAACAGAGCACGAGAGGATCGTCAGCCTCGTTCGTGTCCAGCTGCTGCGAGGACGACGACTATTGCCAGGACGACGATCCGTTCGACGACCCGTACGGCTGCCGCAGCGGTCGGGGATACTGCAAGTCCGAGTCCGGGCAGTGAAGCTTTGGGTCTCGTGTTATTTAAGCATTTTGAAGCAGTACGATGCGAAAGCATGCAGCGAGCGATTGATCGCGCGGCTCCGCAGACTACGGAGCAAGGGGTCTCGTTCACATGCGCAGACGCGTTCACATGTAGCACAGCACAGCATTTGCGTAGCATCCTCTCCAGAGGGATCGTAACATCCATACATGCCAGGCCTCATGAAGTTGGTGTTGGGCAGCGTGATGGCCAAAATGTGTTGCTAGGTGCCGAAGAAACAACTGAATGCAGCCACCACTGTCGGATGGGTCATTTGCTTCCGATCTCGCGGACAAGCGCGCAAGCCCCATGAAGAACTGGTCGGCGAAAATCTGGAAGAGACGGTCTCCGAGGCAGCCTTGGGCGCCAGGAGAACGCAACAGACACTCCTCAAGAGCTTCCAGACCAACAGCGATCTGCCGATCCCTGCAAGCGAGCGCGCAGCTCGTGCGTGATAGACTCCGGTCTTGCCACGGGCCGACGCCTGAGACGGCTCGGTCGAGCCAGGCAACAGCTTGCTAGGCCCAGGCTGGGCGATACGGCTCCGGCTCTAATAGCTGAAGACGCTGTGGAGCGACGGAGACATCGTCTGAAGCGCCAACCTTCTGACGCCGAGGACCGGCCCAGTCAGGCTCGACCTAGGACTAGCCGACTTTAACGGTGACGCTTTCATCGCGGCGACCTGCTGTCCTCGCATTGCACTCCAGCGAGGAGGCAAGAGACGACAGCGTTAATTCTTGCCGACGGTGTCTTGGTGATCGATCACAACGACCGCTTCAAGTGAGTGCATCTGGTTGAAGCTTCTCGCTCGCGAGTGCCTCGAGACGCGTCAACACCACACAGCCTGGTCCGACAAACCGAGCCCCGCACCGGAGGTATTGGATCTGGCCGGGGATCGGGAAGTCGCCGATGATGATGATAGTCCGCCGTTCGCAAGATGATGCACGTCCTCCCGGGTGCCAGCCTGTCCACGACGTGGCTTGCCGCCGATGGCCGCCGTCGTCGTGCTCTGCTCGACGATGCAGCTGCAGGCCGAGTACCCGGTACGAACTGCGGTGGATCTACTTGGCTGGATTCTGGCGCCAACATTCCCCGCGAGAAGCCAACTCCGGCAGCGTCAACGCGCGGTGCTCGGCACGCGATCGTGGGCAAATATTACTCCCGTCCGTATGCCGCCATCAGGCTGTTCATAATCGCCACGGCCGGCTCGATTGGCACCAGGCTATTGGCAGCTGTGTCGTGTGTCGGTGTCGTGCATCGCCAAGCTCACTTCAGAACTTGCCCTTGCGTCGACACCCATGACGTCTCCAACGATGGCAGCCATGCCAGCTCCTCCTCCGACATCCTACAACTCGTTCGCCTCGCGCAAACGGTCGTCGCCGGCCATCAAGCCGCTGCCCGAGTCGGTGGCGTGGATCCAGCACCTGCAGCTCGAGATGACCAGCGCCACGAGCCGCCACGGCGTGCAGTACGCGCTGCACTTGACCTGCCAGCCCAAGGGCGCCGCCGCCACCACGTGGACCACCCGCCACAGCTTCGAGCAGTTCCGCAGCTTCCAGAAGCGCCTGCTGCGGCAGCTGCAGCCCGCCCACTCGTGCAAGGCCGAGTGCCGCTGGCTGCGCAGCATCGTCAAGAAGCACTTCCCCAGACAGACGCTCTTCGGCGCGCGTTCCGACCGTCGTCGAGCAGCGCCGCAAGGCCCTGCTGCAGCTGCTGACCGCCGTGCAGAGCGCCCTGTTCAACCACGGCAACCGCGGCTGCAACGTGCTCATGCACGACGTCAGCCGCGAGTTCGTCGCCTTCCTGCTGGACGACGGCAACTCGGGCACGGCCTCGCTGCCCGTGACGCCCTCCACGACGTACTCGGAGCTGGAGCTCGACACGCCCAGCTCGCTGGCGTCCATCACGTCGGACGACGAGGACGAGGACGTCGTGGCACCGCTGGACTACGACAATTGGCAAGGCTGGCAGCTCCCCGTGCAGCAGCAGCTCGGTCGCGACCGCACCAACAGCTCGCCCGTGTAGAGCTCGTAGAATTCGTCGGGCTAATCGAGCTAGTAGACCCTCTAGAGCGTGTAGAGTACATGTAGTAGCAGCTAAGTTATCAATCCACCTGACTGGATGTTCGTGAGAGTCCGACGCCGAGCGTGCGTGTCGTGTTGCATCGAGGAATCTTGAGCACAGCGACCACGGTCCGCAGTAAACGAGCGCAAACGAGCGCAAACAGCTCGGCAGCCACGAGATCGCGCGCGCGGCTCAGGACGGACAGGCAGGCAAGCGGTTGGTTGCTGCCGTCGACGCGACGATGGCTCGCTGTTCAACCAAGATGGGGAGCGCCATCGTCGGACCTGGAGCGTGCAGTGCAAGTCCGCCGCTTCTCGTGGCGTCGTGCTGCCAAGTCGACGCGCCCTGATGACGCGCTCGCTCTGGTCCTCACTGTGGAATCTTTCCACGCAACCGCCAACCGCCGAGTGAAGGCATTCGCCAAAACAGCCAAAAGTGAACCCAACCACATCCATGGTGGGCCCCAGCACCTGCGCCGAGTCGACGTCGTGCGCCGGCTCGGCGCCCCGCTCCGCCGCCTGCCTGAAGCGCGCGGGCCCCATGGCCGTGCCCGAGACGGTGGCGTGGCTGGACCACCTGACGCTGGCGCTGGCCACCAGCACCGCCAGCGGCCGACCCGAGTACCAGCTCACCATGACGTACAGCCCCGGCCAGCAGAAGCTGGAGGCGGCGGCCTCGTGGACCATCAGCCGCCCCTTCGACGAGTACCGCGCCTTCCAGAAGCGGCTGCTCAAGCGCCTGCAGCAGGGCCACAGCTGCGGCGCCGAGTGCAAGTGGCTCTACAAGGTCGTCAAGAACTACTTTCCCAAAAAGTCGCTCTTCTGCAATAGCTGCCCTAAGGTGGTGGCCGCTCGGCAGCAGACGCTGATCCGCTGCCTCACCACCGTGCAGGCCTCGCTCGTGAACCGCGGCAACCACTCGTGCCGCATCCTGGTGCACGACGTGGCCGCCGAGTTCAACCGCTTCTGGTCAAGGACATGAAGGACCTGGAGGCCAACATGACGTCATCCGAGCTCAGCGCCGTGACGAGGGACTCGCTCGACTCGCTCGACGACGAGAGCGACGACGACGAGAGCGATGACGAGGAGGAGGAGGAGTGCGAGGCCTGCCACAGTCGACACGCAGTCTGCCGAGTGCACAGTCGAGAGCTGTAGGAGGAAAGTAGTAGGTGTAGACTAAGTACTGTAGACACCTAAGGAGATCGAATAGCTAGCTATCGTCTCTTGGGCTTGTCACGCCTCCTCGCTGGAGTGCAATGCGAGGACAGCAGGTCGCCGCGATGAAGGCGTCACCGCTAAAGTCGGCTAGTCCGGGTTCGAGCTTGACTTGGCCGGTCCTCGGCGTCAGAAGGTTGGCGCTTCAGACGACGTCTCCGTCGCTGCGCTGCGCAATCCGGGAAGCGACCACGGAAACGCACACCTCGCCACAAGTCAGTGCATGCCATCGCCAGGCAGTCAACGGAGGCACCTTCACCGACCCAACAGCCGATGGTACCGGCGCTTTTCGTCCCGGTACGCGATGAAAAATTTCGTCTGCAGGAGCATACCGCGTCAGCTACTGGACGCTGTTAGCAGACTTCCGGTTGCCCCCATCGAGCTGCAGGAGAGGGTGGAAGAAGACATCAACGGCACCATAAAGATTCGACTATACCCTTCCACCGAGCAAAAGGCCAAACTCGAGCAGATGTTCGTCACCAACAGGGCGATATACAACAAAATTGTTGCTCGCTCGCGAGACAAGTGCAAGCCGAGATTCTCGTCCAGCATCCGGCGACACACATTAAGGACATTGCTCGACTTGAAAACTGTGATGAGACCTATATCCCAGGTGAAATCACTCCGCCAATACTTCCGCCGTCAGAGCACTGAACAAGCACTGCTCGGTAAACGACGACGTGCGCCAATCTGCCAACCGGGACTTCTTTGCTGCCCTCAAAGCAGCGAGGACGAATTATTTTCGGCTGCTCAAGGAAGGGAAGATAAAACACGTTTCCCGTCATGGGATTCCGCTCGCGTTTCGCTGCGAGTAACTCTATCGCGATCCAACGAGTCACCATATTGGACAATCGCCATGTTCGATTCCATCCAGAATATTTTTGCTATGAAGACGACACCGGTATCCCAGTGAAAGTAGCTTTACTGATTGTGGTGCACACTGTTCGACTCGTTCGCACTCGCGAAGCCAAGTATTACTTAGCCTGCCCGAGGCATCGATACTCTCCGCAGTCAAACACCTCACGAGTATGCGCTATTGACCCGAGGGTGCGGAACTTTGCGAGTATTTACGGCCCCAGTAGATTGTGCCTAAGTGTGTCTGATGCCAACAGGACTCTTCGACGCAGATTTGACTGCCTTGATCAGCGCTCTCAGGAATTGGCCCCTTTGGTGAGACCTGAACTCCAAAGCAACACGACGAAGTCGATAGTGGCCGCCAGACGTCTTCGGTATCGATTGCGACGGGAAATACGATGCACGTACCGCAAAGTCACCAATCTGGTCACCGATCTCCGCCAAAAGTTATCGAAGTACCTCGCTGCAACTTTTACGCGTATTTTACTCCCCAGCTTTCAAACTTCAGGAATGGTCCGCCGCTTCGAAGAAGAGACCATCGCCACGGGCTCTAATATGGCGGTCTACATGACGACAAAACGTGGCAGGAAGCAAAGAATTCGCAGCGGTACAGCCAGAGCGATGATGGCACAATCACACTTCCACTTCAGATGCCTCCTTGAGAAGAAAATGGATCGCTCTGGTGGCCACCTTTTGATCTGCGAGGAAGAATATACATCTAAACCATGCTCCAGCTGCGGCAACCTGGAGAACATCTCGGCGGCAGCTCTGGATACCGGTGCTCGCGTGACAACCGCGCTATCGACCGAGATACCAATGGAGCCAAGAATATATTGATGAAAAACAACATAAACATCCTGACGTCGCCAGTAGACGCCAGGGCCACATTGCTGACGCCCGAGCAGCTCGCTACAGGCACCTTTCCGATCCTGGCAGAGTCAAATGCGGAGTGGATTTTGAAGTTTCATGTATCCATGCATCGTCCACTTTGAACCCATTCAACAGCTCGAAGATGTCAACGGCACAGTCGTTGGGAAGTCGTCGGAGTCGTCACTCCGCAACTGACAGAAACGATGGCAGGCCCTCGCCGCGTCCGCAAGCGCTCGGTTTCGACGTACTCGCTGCTGCCCACGTACGTGGCGCTGCTGGAGCCGCTGCAGCTCGATCTCCAGGCTTCTGTCGACAAGAAGGACAGTCCGCAGTTCACGCTGCAAGTCCAGCGTCGCAAGACCTCAACCGGCAGCCAGAGCCCTCAGAGCATCCACTGGAGCTGCTCGAGACCGTTCGAGGACTTCGAGACGCTGCACCAGAAGCTGGAGCTGGCACTACAGCACGGCCACTTTTGCAACGCCGGCTGTCCGTGGCTCTTCTCCTTCCTGAGCAGCCACTTCCCAACGAAAAACATTTTCCAGCGCAGATTCAGCGTCCGCGCCGTCGAGACCCGTCGGGGAAACTCTTGGCGCTGCTGAACGGCGTCATGGAGTTCCTTCTGGACCGCAAGAACCACAGCTGCAGTGTCGCCGCCACGGACGTTGCCAAACCCTTCGCCGAGTTTCTCTACGGGGAGCAGCAAATCGCGCAGTTTATTGTCGAAAGCTACTCGGACGAAGCGGGTACGGACAGTAGTCGACGACGCAGCCCCTGTCCCTGTGTTGAAGACGACGACAACGAGACAAACTCGACGGGGGCTGTGTCTGTGGAGTCTGCAAAGGATCGCTCATTTGTGAACCCGACACTGGAGACAACGACTTTGCAGACAGCACGAGTCCCGCCGACTCGAGCTCCAGACGACGGTCCTCGGTGTTTGCAACCAGTCTGCACTGCGGTCATCAGTTCCACGACGAGTGCATTGTGCCCGTACTGAACAAGACGCTACGCTGTCCGACGTGCCAGCATCAAGAGATCCAGCCGTGAAGTCGGGAAAAGTGAATGGTAAAACCACATCGAATGGTTGTTCACGAAAGAAGAAACGCTTGAAACATTGTCATGAAATACCTTCTCCACGCCATCAATTGCAAGCAAGGGTGTTGTGGCTTTCGGTGAGACCCCAGGAAAATCGCACTCAAAGAACAACGCGCTCACTTACTCCGCCCGGTGGCGCATAACTGGAAGAAGGTGGTAAACACACTGCTCTGCCTCCGTCGTAATCGCCTCGCTGGATACACAGGTTGATCATGCACACAGCGTAGCACATGCTTCTTCAAATCGCTACGGACTTTCGCGATAGAATTCCACGGTAGCAGCAGCAACAGCAGCAGCAAAACCGGTTGCACTCAAAGCCGACCGCTGAGCGGCTGTATCTGCTCTCACAGGCGTTTACCCGCGGCCGGGATCCCCTGTCAGCCGCATAATCCAGCAGGCCGTCGAGCAGACGATGGAGCACCGCCTTTCATCGAGCTGCTGTTGAGTCCATAGTCTAATTCGCTTCGTGAGACCCACCTCCAACGTCACCATGTCCAGCATGTCGCTCACCTCACGCCGCCATCGTCGTCGTCGCACCACCATCTCCGGACCGCCTGGAACCCCGTCACGAGTCCAATCTCGTCGCCTACGTCGATCAAACCGCCGACCATTGCATACCTCGACCAGTTCTCAGTGGCGATGAAAGCCTCAAAGATCAAACTCCCTCTCGGCAAAGACGTCCGCTACGACCTCGTCGTCACCCCCGTGGTTGACCCTGCGCAGCAATTCACCGTCAGTCACTCGTTCAGCGAGCTCGCAGACTTTCAGCAGCGGCTGCTCGACGTCATGCAGCTCGGACACCTCTGCCACGCCGCGTGTCCGTACTTGTACTCGAGTCTCAAGGGGCGATTCCCAAAGGAGTGCTATCTCGCCTCGTCCAGCTCGTACGTCACGAGTCGACGCCGCCATGCCATCGAGGAGTGCTTCGCCAACCTTCTGGAGGCGCTAAGCAAGCGCGAGAACCACGGGTCGTGCAGCATTCTGCCGGGAACGGTGGCCATGGAGCTCATCACGTTCCTCAACGAGAACCTGCCGATCGATCACGAGTACCGGTGGGAGAACTTCGTGGCGTTCTCCAAGACGCCGAGCAGCAGCTCGACAATGTACAGCACGGACAGCAGCAGTCGCAGTCTGACGGAATCATCGACCCCGACAGCGCTCAGTCGCTGCTGGCAGTCGAGCAGCGACAACACTCTCGACTCCTTCCGATCCGGCAGCAACAACAGCATGCTGGGTCTTTGCGGCCTTTGTACGAGCGACGACGCCTGCAACGAGCCATTGACGACGCTGAGCTGTGGACACCGCTTCCACGACGAATGCGTCGTGGCCAAACTCAACGAGGCCCTTGCGTGTCCAACGTGCGGCCAAGCACTCAGCTGAGTTCAATTTATGAGGAGCCTAGGCACCGAAAGCTTACTGTTAATCGATTCCACCAATTCTCGCTCGAGCCATTTTTGTTGATAGCAGACTCAGACTTCCAAATCCGGCAAGCATAAGACTGCTGTCGATTAGACTCCGTGTTGATGGGGGTGCGCGCTACGTGTGACTTGCTTGCTCTTTTAGCCTCAGCACTTGTCGATCCGGCGCAATCATGGTCACTCGAACGCACGTTTTCAATCACTTTCACATTTGGCGTTGGACTGCCAAGATAAAGCGCTCGGCATGAGCTCGAAACGCCTTCGCAAGAAACGAGCGCTGCCGGCAGAACCGCTGCCACCTCAAGTCGGCTGGCTGGAGAACGTTTCAATGGAGGTGACGCCGCTGATCCAGAGGACGTCGTATCGCCGAGTGGACTACCTGCTGACTGCGACCTACCACCCGCGCGACTCGGTCAATTCGGTCATGTGGCACTTGGTGCGCAGCTTCGACGAGTTTCGATTCCTCCGCAAGCGGTTGGTGGGGGCTCTCGAGCGCGGTCATTTCTGCCAAGCCGAATGTCCGTGGTTCTACACGTTCCTCAAGAGCTACTACCCAAAGTCGCAGTTGGTGGGCAATTCGCTGTCGCGTGTGGTCGCGAGACGACGGAAGACACTGACCCGCAGTTTGGCAACGATCCGCAGCTTCCTGCTGAATCGAAGCAACCATGTCTGCTCTCTAGTGACCGAGGGCGTGGCTCGCGAACTGCTCGAGTTTGTGGTGGGTGACGCTCTCGACCCGGAAGCGGAGCAACACGGACAAGTCCCCGACTGGCTGCGTCAGTTGCTGCAGAAGTGGCGAAACGGAGAGCTACAGTCGCTCGAGACGTCCACGAGCTCTGACGACACATTCTCCAGCGACGACACGGAGGCGCTGCTCTGCGGACTGTGCGAGGCTCCGCTGGTAGCTCCACCTCGGAAAGGGGAACAAGACAACAACTGCGATCGATGGGACCCGCCGCCGATCGAGCCGTTCTCGACGTTAAGCTGCGGCCACCATTTCCACGACGAGTGTCTGATAGAGAAGCTGAACGAAGCGCTCAAGTGCCCCACCTGCGGCCATCAAGAAGAGTCGTGAGTCAAACATGACAAGCGAAGTAATTCATGCAAATTTTCCAACTGCAGAGCTTCTGCATTGCTCAGCTCAAAGATGGCGAAAAGTTCGTGAAGGAGTCGACACCGAGAGTCTACAGTATTATATCTGTTCGACATGCACATCCTTGATGGACTCTAGGCTTTCCGACACACCCGACGAGGTCCATGCAAGTAATTGTTGGCCGCGCCAAATGGAACACAGCGTTGAAGGCTTCTCAAGCTGCCTGCTGTGTATCATGCTCGCTGTGTCCCCATACGAGGACCTGGGGCGTGAGTTCCGTGTCGATAATGATGGCGCGGTCACCATGGTTTGCGTGGTGACCGTCGTCTCACCGACATCTGCGTCTGCGAAGCCGACGCGTCTGAAGGATACAGCCCCCAGCTCTATCAGGACACAGCGACTATAGTCATTGTTTCCCTATAATCGATGCAAACGGAACGGCATCTCAAACTTCTCCAGCGTTGTTGCTGTGTTGTTGTTGTGGCTGAAGATGCCGCGCTTGCGGTTGGTGTCGCACCAGACTTGCTACCAACCGCACAAGGATCGATCTCGAGATGGAGAGCGTCTTCACGACACGACGGCCGAGCTGGTGCAGGTCGGCTTTCGAATTCCCGTGATAAACATCGTAAGTAATGGTGGACCGTGGCCATCCTTTGACCTCCACGCGCCGCTTTCTTTCGCTCTTTGTATGCCAACTTGCTCTTTTCACCATCCGAGAAATGCCTGGGGTCTCCACTTGTCTTGCAGAAAACGCTTCATGGCTGCCCCACGAAAGACTCGACCGGCTGGCGCCACCCAAATGCAGGAGCTTGGAGCTTTCGAGTCACAGTCGTCTCATTCTGCTTTTCAACCGCCTCGAGTCCCGTCAGTTGGTGGACGAAACCACAAGTCGAATTCCGACCATCGGAGCTCTTCCTCCATGACGACCCAGTCGCTGCAACGCCACCCCAAATGCGCCGCGCTCTATGCGAGTCGAACTCAACGCGACTCGGAAGATGCGGCCGAAGCAACGCCACTGGCCCCCAGCGTCGCCTACTTGGCCAACGTGACGGTCGAAGTCACCACCAAAGCACAGGCCCGCGGATCCACCACGTTCGCGCTCACCGTGCACGACCACAAGTCCAACTCGACGTGGCGCCACCTCAGGACCTACGCAGAATGCAGAGCCTTCCAGACCGACGTGCTCCGGTCGCTCAGTCGCGGCCACTTGTGCTTCGCTGAGTGTCCGTGGCTCTATGCCTACGTGCAGCGAGCTCTGCCGGCCGACCGCACCGGTCGCCACTTGTTCCGCGTCGCCGGCCACAGTTCCAAGCCTCGTATCGTGGAGGACCAGCGTCAAGCTCTGGCGAGACTGTTCACGACGCTGCAGAGTGTGCTGCTAAACCCACTCAACCAAAAGTGCGCTGTGTTGATGCAGCAGGTGGCTCCCGAAGTGATCCGCTTCGTGACGAACCGCAACGACGCCGACGAACAAGCTCCGTGGCAGCAGCACTCGCCAACGAACTTCCGGTCGCTGGCTCGAACGTTTTCGGAGTCGATGATGGAGAACCCAGCAGAGAAGTCGGAATCGTTCGGACAGACCAGCACCACCACCACGGCAAGTATCGAAGATTTGGACGAAGACGTCGTCGGCGATGCGGACGACACAAACAAGGAGACCGACTCGGTGGTGGCCGGTCAACGCGTCTGTTGTGCCATGTGCGCACTACATAAGACGCGGTCGGACGAGCAGGTTTTCGCTGGCTGGCGCGCCGAGACGATCAGCAGTCGGTTTATGAGACTGCGAGCAGAGCACAGCTCGATCGTCGCTCAAACGGACCCGCCGTCGAAAGGCGTCTGGGAGTCGCCGACGTTTTCGCAGTGCGTGACTTCCCCTCTAGAAGCGACGGCGGTCCTGATCGGACATGATGCGAACGTCGTGCTATCTCCGTTGGACCATGACGGAACTCCCACCGAGCCTTTCCCAGGCTCCCCGGGCACGCCCAGAGACTCGAGCTCGTCGTCTTCGTTCTCGTCGTCGGTCTGCGAGCTCGACATCGAACTGATCGACTCGTGGAGACTCTCGGACGAGTTGCCGCTCAAGAAGACCGAGCAGCGCCGCACTGCGCCGCAAGTCGAGACGTCTCCGCTGCACTGCTCCGGGCTCAAGAAAATCCGCTGCATACCACGTCGCTCGCTTCATGTGCTGAGCTCACTTCGTAGTAAGCTCACGGGCCCGAGTCACGCTGCCATTGTTATTTAATGAATTCAACAGAAATGCTACGTACTTGCTGTAGATGACAAACGTCCAATATTTATGTGAGAGACCGCTTCCCAGACGACCGAGAAAGTTTATTTGCTCGCATTGACGTCGATGTACAAAAGCCTCGAGCCAAAGCGAGACGGCGCGCGCACGTTCTGGGTTCGACCGCCTTCAGAGAAGCCACGATTCTCGGAGCAAAATCTTAGGGGCTGTGCTCTGATTTTGCTTCGCGATTCGTTCATTTACCAGTTTCCTCCATGGCATCCACAGCTCGGACCGCGTGGACTGTCGACGAGGTACGTTTTCAAGCTCTACTTACGACGGATATACTACCTTGGAACGAACTAGGACGACAAGCTTCGATCTGCTGTCCGCTGCTGCGGTGCACGTCGGTGGGATCTCGTCGCTCAACGAGTCCCGAATCGTTCGGAAGCAGCTTGCTCCGCACATTGGCATCAACTGAATCGCGGGTCCACCCGAACCCGACGACCGTGGACTTCAGAGGAAGACGGACGGTTGAGAACCCTCGTCGGTCGGCACGGCGCCAGTCGCTGGTCCATCATTGCCTCCTATCTGCCGGAGCGCAGCGGAAAGCAGTGCCGAGAGCGATGGCGGAACCAGATCGATCCGGCCATCAAGCACGACGAGTGGACTGGGCGCGAAGACGCGATGCTGATCTTGCTGCAGAAGCGACTGGGGAACTCGTGGTCTCGAATCGCTGAGCATTTCCCTGGCCGAACGGATAATGCCATCAAGAATCGGTGGCATTCGGCTCGACTCAAGAAGTGCGCTCGTCGGAATGACTGGCGTTTGGTGGTCGAACAAACGGGGACGGCTCGAGACAACCACGAACTAGACTCGGCACCGATGTCCCCCCTTGGCGTTTGATAACGAGGCCATTTCGATGCTGATGGAGTCGTTGGATTCAAGCTCGGCGGCTGGACACCTTCCCGAGTTAGCGATGGACTTGGAGGACCTCAATTATTTGCACTAAAACTCGTAAAACTCGCAATTTGATTGCTGCCGTGTTATCTCGTCCGCGAACTTGTCTTTCCCTTGGCGACCTTCTTGAACTCCGTGACATGATGTGATTCTTCGAGCCAAAGAGCACGATAGGCACGAAGTAGCTGATGCCCGAGCCGACAATCAGCGCGATGTTGGTCGAGATTGGAAGCCGAGATTTCCCACAACGAGTTTGTCGTAACACCAAATAAATCCGATAGAGGTGGCGTTGATGGCTGGAAGAACCGCAGTTTACGAACTGTTGGAGAGTGTGAATCCGTTCTTGAATGGCCGTGGTAATCCAGGCGGAAGTGACACTGCCACGGGCAGCGCTACAATTTCAGTTATAAGGAAGGTCGCGATACGCGAGATTTGAGCGGCGGGGCGACTTTCTTGCGCAGCAGTTCCAACGAGCTCAACGATGGAATAATGAGACGCTGCACGCTGGATAGAAACCCAAAGTGCACCGCGCTAGTCCCTACGAGAGGTGCTGTAGGCGGTCGGTTCGATTAACGGAGCGGTCATCCTCTTGGCATGATCAACAGCTTCATGAGGATTACAGCCCCAAACTTTGAAGCGACTTTTGTGAGCGCAGCGTTTTCTTCTCTTGCTTGGAATGACTCGAGCGCTCGCTGTTGGCTCCGGTGTTTTTGCTGGCCGAAGTCCCTGTAGGGGATTTGGCTGGACTACGGCGCTTGTTTGCAGCGACCTTTTTGATGTTGAATTTCGTCACGTGGGCTACCAACATCACTCGGTTCTCCTGTGGAGAAAGATCTGCCGCTTCCGCGCGTAGCCAAAGTAGAAGGCCGTGAGCAGCACCACGACAATCGCAAACACGATCGTCTCCACTTCATTGTTCCCTTGAAACCCGACGATCGCAATGATGCTCAGAAGCCACACGCAGATGGCGAAGATTGGCCCGACCGACCCAAACGGACTGCGGAATTCAGAGCTCTTGATGTTGCGGTAGTTGTGCTTGAGCGAGATGTAGCCGATGCACTGGCCCGTGTAGGACATGAAGGCGGCCAGGATGCAAATGTTGAAGAGGTTCTGTCCGATGAACGGCACAAAATACACGACAATGCACAGAGCATAGCTCATGGCCGTTCCGGCTAGCAATGCTGCATATGGCGTGTTGTTGCCCGCCGTCGTCTTTGAGAGAGACACGGGCAAAAGTTTGGACGTCGCCATGGCGTGGATCAATTTGCCGTAGCACCACATGAAGCCGAACGCGGTCGCGTAGGTCGCTGGCAGTGAAGCAATTGTTGCGAGATAAGGCGGGACGTTGAAGAGCAGAGTGAAGCCGTTGTTGAACGGAACCAATTCCAATGGAAGAGCAGCCACCCCAGGAGGCAGTGCAGCCGTCACAAAGAGGACAAAAATGCCAGTCATAAACAGCGTCACGACGCAGCCAACTTGCGCTTTCGGGACGACCTGCTTGGGTTGGTCGATTTGGTCGCTTGCCAACGGCAGCGCCTCGACGCCAACAAAAACCAAGCAGCGAGTGGCAAGGCATTCATGAACCCTGGGAAGCCGCCCACGAAGCCCAAATTGATAGCGTACTTGGGAAAGTTCACAAACGGCAGCGAGCCAAAGCAATAGAACACAACGATCACGAGCGATGTGATGCCAAGCCCCATGTTGAAGACCCAGAAGACCCGACCGCCTTTGATGTGGAAGAACAATGCACTCGCGTAGAAGAGGCCCCAAAGCAACGGTCGAGACCCTCCCAGTTCTGGCACGCTGTTGATAACGAGCTCGACAAAACCGATGGTCGAGGCCGACACATATCCGATGTACTCGAGGGCTTCGCAGCAGCCGATCATAAAGGCCGGGT
Organism: Phytophthora macrochlamydospora; assembly: GCA_011947325.1. NCBI lineage: Eukaryota > Oomycota > Peronosporomycetes > Peronosporales > Peronosporaceae > Phytophthora > Phytophthora macrochlamydospora. Next base: position 38,647 of record JAAVTH010000450.1, read on the forward strand.
AGAATCAAGCGTGCACCGAGCCAAACCATACGACCCGCCGGCAAAGGCAAAGCCCCAGCGATCTCAGCCGTACAGCAGACTAAGATGATGTAGGCCACGGAAATGAGCAGAAACGCCAAGAGAAAGCTGTAAAACCCCGCGGAGATGCCTGCGTTCCAGCAGAAATACTGTCCACCGATAACGATAGTGATGCCGAGCAGGAAGATGTCCCATTTCCCAGGCTTGTAGTTGTTTCTGGTGATTGCTGCCTCTGGTCCTTCGGTTTGCGATGCTGTCCGAGCTGCCGCTTGCTTGGTCAACGTAGATGATCTCGGCGAGTGGCTGGCAAGTCCTTTGACGATCACCGATCGGATCGCTTGCGGGGACGGCGCAACGGAGACCATGTTGGCAATGGGATTCCTGGATTGAAAAGTCGAGCTCAGCAGAAACTGACGTCCTCAGCGGAAAATAAAACGCCGTGTCCTCAAATTGGTATCAATGCTTCCGTTCAATCGGCAACCTTCTAGCCAGAGCTTCTACCAGATCTCTGCGATCTTACACTCTTGACCTCCTTTCTTGTGTGCTCCGACGTGTGGCTATTGCTCGTGGTCGATTTGCTGTGGTTGTGGCCGTGGTTGGCCTTCTTGATGTTGAATTTCGTCACGTGCGCCACGAGCATCACGCGGTTTTCCTGTGCCGAGAAGGTCTGTCGCTTCCGCGCGTAGCCAAAGTAGAAGACGGTCAAAAGCACAACGACAATTGTGAAGATGATGGTCTCGACTTCGCCGTTGCCTTGAAAGCCGACGATGCCCATGATTCCGAGCACCCAGACTACAATGGCGAACAGAGCCCCAATCGACCCAAACGGGCTTTGAAACTCGGAGCTTCTGATGTTGCGGTAGTTGTGCTTGAGCGAGATGTATCCGACGCACTGCCCCGAGTACGACATGAAAGCCGCCAGCATGCAGATGTTGAAGAGATTCTGCCCGATGGACGGTTGGAAATACACGACCAGGCAGAGCGCGTAACTGACGGCAGTTCCGGCTAGCAAGGCAGCGTAGGGTACTTCATTCTCCTTGGACTTGGCGAGAAACACTGGCAGGAGTTTGGACGTCGCCATGGCGTGGATCAATTTGCCGTAGCACCACATGAAGCCGAACGCAGTCGCGTAGGTCGCCGGGAGCGAGAAAATGGTCGCAGCATTCTGCGAGATGTTGAAGAGAAGCGTCAAGCCATTGTTGAAAGGCACCAATTGGGACGGAAGAGCCGCCAGCGCTGGAGGGAGCGAGACCGTCACGAAGAAGACGAAGATGCCACTCACAAACAGCGTCAACACACACCCGACTTGGGCGATCGGAACGATGTGCTTCGGTTGTTCGACTTGATCACTGGCCATGGGCAATGCTTCCACGCCGACGAAAAACCACGCTGCCAAAGGAAGCGCCTTCAGGAAGCCAGAGACCCCATCGACGAATTCAAGCTCTGGATCAGCGGCGTACCTGGAGAAATTCACGAACGGCAACGAGCCGATGGAGAAAAGCACCACAACGAAAAGCGAGACGATGCCAAGGCCCATGTTGAAGACCCAGAAGGCTCGATCTCCTTTGATATGGAAGACCAAGGCGCTGAGGTAGAACAGGCCCCACAGCAGTGGCCGATAACTGGTGATCGCCGGCGCCGTCTCCACAATGAGCTCGATAAACGCGATCGTCGAGGCTGACACGTAGGCAATATACTCGAGAGCTTCGCAGCAGCCGATCATGAAGGCCGGGTAAAATCCCAAAGTACACCGAGCCAAGCCATACGCTCCTCCAGCAAAAGGTAAAGCTCCAGTGATCTCAGCCGTGCAGCAGACTAAGATGATGTAGGCCATAGAGATCAGTAAATACGCGATCAGGTAGCTGTAAAGTCCGGCGGAGACGCCTGCATTCCAACCGAAATACTGTCCGCCGATGACGATGGTGATCCCCAACATGTAGATGTCCCATTTGCCAGGCTTGTACTTTGAGTTGGTATTCTCGGCCAGAGGTCCTGTGGTCTTGGATGCCGTCCGAGCTGTTGATTGTTTCGACAGAGCTGGTGTGTTGGGGGCGGACGACCCACCGATTTCACTCGCACCGACCGGGCTGACGGCGCAATCGCTACAGTCGATCGAGACGGCAGGAAGGGGATTCGAAGCAGCTTCATCTGTCACTCTTGAGTCGCCGCCTCCCAGTGTGAACTGTAGTTTATCGGTGGTGATGAAATGTTCAGTGGTGCGAGAGCGAGCAGCACAAGAGCCCGTTGCAACTCCTTGCCAGCGCAAAATAGGTCTGCGGGTTTCACCTTCTGAGAAATGCTTCGAATAGCACTGGAGGTGTGCTCAGGTGGCTGTTTTGGTGTTTGCTTTGCCGACGCACCGTCTCAATCGAGACTTGCTACTACGAGGGATCAAATCCCTCAACACTGAAGGAGTGCGGCACAACCATCCAGCTTTGAGCAGAACTGCTCGCTTGGAGAGTTGGCGGGACTTTATGAAATGGAGACGAGCTCCTATACGCATGAATTCGTCTATGTCTACAGTGATTCCATATACTTTTTCTGCAGCTCGAAAGCAACGAGCGTGATGCCGAACAGCGGGGCCTGCACCATCATACGGGGTCCTGCTCCTTTCATGAGCGCACCCGGTCCGTTGGCAGCGACGATTTTCCGCACGCAGTCGGCCATGCCCTTGTAAGGAGACCCCTTCATCTGTAACCGGGTCTTGATCACATCCGCTGGTGTGCAGACAGCTGCGGCAGCAGCTCCGGCGACAGCGCCTGCCGCCACAATCGACAGCACCGAGTTCTGTCCGGTGGTCTTGTCTGCCCAGGCGTCTCGGAGTGTGGCGTAGGACGGGAAGAAGAAGACGGCGTAGGGCACGTCACGCATGAAGCAGACCCCGGCACCCTTGTACATTCCCCGCAAACCCATTCCCTTGGCGATCTCCATCGCCGTTTGTCGTTCTGCCACGGGCAGCGACGTCTGCATCTGGAGTCGGATCTTGACGATCTCCACCTGCAGAAATACAACAAACTTCGTCAGTCTCGAGTCTTAAACTCCATCAACTCATTGAGAAATGTCTTACCGGGTTGGTGATGATCGACTGTGCGCTGCCTGCCCCCGCACCGGCCAGAGCTTGTTTGGCCATGCTGAGGTTCCCGTCGGCATCAGCGAACGATTCTCGAAGCTGCTCGTTGACCGCGAGCTTGATGGCCTTCTCCGGCAGCACCCCCATTAGAGTCGGCGGCAGACCGCGGTACAGTCCTCGGACGCCGTCCGTGGCGATGATGTGTTTGAAGCATTGCACGGGGCCCGAGAACATGAGCTTGCCGCCGGTGCGGGTCTGGCTTTGCAAGTGGGTCTTGACGATGTCCATGGGGAAGGTGGCGACCATACCGACAGCACCCGCCACGCCACCGACGGCGAGCTTTAAGTGCAACGGGATGGCGGTGGTGGTCGGAACGGCCTTGGCGGTTGCGGCCTTGCTGGACTGCAGCGACGGCACTTTAAGCTGAGGAATGTGGCGGAGTGTGGCAGGCGACGACATGACCGAGGACTTGAAATGGACTGGAGGATGGAGGGGAACGTCGACGGCCGCAAAATCGAGAATGAGGACGGACGCTCTGCATTGCGATCGCAACGTCGGAGGCTACTACTGACACGGCAGCTCCGCACACATGGAGGCTTTCCTGGGCGTTGGAAGACCAGCCGTTTAACGGCCGGCGTTTGGGGGTTGACGTGGGCGGCGTGGCGAGAGCAGTTGGGCATGTGACAAGGTTGAGGATGCCTGCGCGACTTGCCGTGTTCCCTCGTTCGACGACACGACTTTTTAGTCTCCGCGAGACACCAAGCAGCCCAAGCAGTGCTTGGCAAGCACTGTTGGGGTCATGAGCGCTTCGTCTCGTAGGCTTTCGCCACCATCCTTGTCGTGGAGTCCCGAGCTAGAAGGTTATCGCACAGCAACCAAGTCGCCAACGCAGGATGCTGCAGGAGAGCAATATTTTGCACCGCCAGATCGACACGAAGGTTTTGCATCTGCAGATCCCTCGACTGGAAAGGAGAAAATTCTCTTGGGCCGAAAGAGCGAGTGGAGGTTGCCGTGACTCGGCCATAGCCCGGTGGTGGCCTGGGTCTGTCTCTGGCGGAGACAGACCCAGTTGAACTGCTTGGGGCTCTGCACGCGCTGTAAAGAAATGCAGGACGTTAAACGACCGCCGGAAATCGGTGGACATCAAGAGCGGAAGTGCTGGCAATGGTCTACCGACATGCTAAGAAGCCATGCCTCGTAAATAATGGGACCCTCACATTTACACTTCGGAAAACTTTGCTAGTAAAATCAACACGCTTCTTCCCGTGGCATCGTGTCCATCGTGGCTGCAGACGACGGAGACGGGCGTGGCGACGGCAGTGTGTCGTCCTGCACCACGTGCTTCTCCATGAACTCGATGAACCGGTCCCCATAGAACTCTGGGTTCACGGCCGAGATCTGCTTGCGGTTGTGGCGGAGCCTTGAAAAACGTCTCGGCGATCTTGCGCGTGTTGTACTGCTGCAGGATGTCGATGACGCCCATGAAATAGACGAGGCCGTTCTTGCGGCCGTAGCGGTCCCGTCCGTAGATACCGCCGTCGTCCTTGCTAAAGACCGACTCCGAATACTCGGTTTGGCCTGCCGTGTCCAGCAGCCGCGGAGACAGCGGGACCATGTTGGAGCCTCGAGAGCCAGGCGTCGACGGCAACGAGCCCGAGTTGCGGTCTCCAAAGAAGTTCAAGCCGAATCCGCACTCGCTGCTGGTCGAGTCGTCGTCCGAGTCCGAGTCGAGGTCTAGCTCGGCAATAGCGTCGTTGCAGGTTGGGGTGCAGGGCGGAGAGAGTGCCAGTCTCGCGTGGGTTTGAACGAGCATTTCGCTGAGTTCTTGCTCTGTGAGCGACGCTGATCGGGTTGTTCTCGATTCGCCATCACCACGGAAGCTGTCGGGCGGAGTCGGCGACGCCGGCAATGACTTTGAAATACCAACAGGAGCAGGAGTCTCGGGTGCTGGTGACGCCGGTGCACCGGTGTACAGCTCGTTGTGCAAGTCATAGCCCGAGTCGTGGACGCCAATCAGCAGACTGTAGTCCATGATCTTCATTTGCTTGAGGAACTCGACGTCTTTGCGGAGCTGCACCAGGAACATGGCGCGTCTCGCCACCCCCATTTGCAAGTGGAATCCCTTGTCCAGAAGGTCATTGTCCTTCAGCACGCCTTGACCGCCGCGAGCGTGTTCTTTGGGGGATGCGTGGCGTCCGATCCGAGAGCCTTTCAGGTCGAACCGAGCGTGGATCTCCAGCGGAGTGCTGAAGACGCTGGCCATGATGACAAAGTGCATCTTTCTTCGCAGGTGGTGCATCTTGACGCGGTGCATGCCGTAGAAGCGCGTGATCAACGTGTTAGGGTTCTCCATGACGAACTTGTAGTAGTGCGGCAAGATGCGACGCAGGAACTTGGACTCTTCCTTGGTCTGCGTCTTGATCATGTACTTGCCGTCGTGCGAGTAGAAGAAGAACTGGCCCGACTTGGAGTTCGACATGAACTCGATGAAGTTGGAGTCGCCGCTTAGCGTCAGCATGTAGTCGCCATTGTCGATGCCGAAGCGGTTGCGCACCTGTCGGAACACATCGGGCGAGTAGTCTTTGAACTTGAACGGGTGCTGCAGCTGTGCATTGGCAGGAAAGATCTTCTTGTCCACCACCATGAAGTCGTCCATGGTCAGACGTTGCTTGAAAGGTTTCTGCAGGCCAGCAGAGTCGCGAATGCCGCACATCATCCCGTACGTGAGTGCGTACTGCTCATGTTGGAGGTTGATCACGTTGCCCTCAGGAGCTTTGAAGCTGCGCTCGACGTTTTGGTAGCGAGTGTGGCCCGGTTTGTTCTTGCCGAGTCGCATGCGCTTCTCCAGCAGCTTGAGGTTTCTGGCCCTCTCTGGACGACGGTGATGAAGGTTGGGTCTCTGACGTTGCAGTGGAGCTCACCTGGCTCATGTCGATCGATGCCGAGGTGGTGGTGGCGGTGGTGGTGGACGACGTCCGCACCGTCATGGGCGAGTCGTCGTGCTCAATGAACGTCATTGTCGGTGGTCGACCTGCGTGGCAGGAAGGGGATTTGGAGGGTGACGACGGCGGCGACACTTTGAGTGCTAGCGGAGCCGGCAGTGATTCCATCTGGCCAACCGGAGCGACGTCTTCCATTGCCATGGCGCCAACGGTTGTGGTCCGCTCCTCGTCGTCGCGGTTGGCAGGTTTGAGAATGATGGAGAGCCGACAGCCATAATGGAGAGAGAGAGGACGAGGTCGTCAATCTTGGAAATCTTGACGTCTTTTTTCAGCTGCCCCAGCGGAATGGCTATTCACAGCGCGCCTTGACTTCAGCCCCATCGTCTCCATTTTCGAGCCGTCTCGATATTTTCAGCCGTGACCAGCAGGTTTGGGGCAGCTTTTCTTGGTGACGGATACGCAATTGAGGTCGCCACCACATCTGTCAATCACCACCACAGCAAATCTTGATCACCACCATGAGATACCCACCACCACAAGTGGAAAATGGACTTTGTCATTTCTTACACGTACCCAGCACCCTGGTTGCCTGCGTCTACTGTTTCTCCCAGAGAAGAGCTCTGGGGCCGCTTAGACGGTGGCCTGGCCGCCGCGCTGCTCGATCAGCAGCTTCCAGAACTCGTGGGTCTCTGCCACCACGTCCTCCGCGAACTCGCGGCCCATGCACTTGTCGTCGTAGCCGTACTTGTTGACCTGCGGCAGCTTGTAGTCGCGCAGCCAGTCATGGATGGCCGTGATGCAGCCAGGCATGTGCGCCTCGATATCTGCCACGTCGTTGATCATGGGGGCGTAGTGGTCCTCCACGTTGATGCAAATGACCTTCCAGTCCGTCTCGTTGTCGTCGATCAGAGCGAGCACGCCCAGGATCTTGACCTGCACCACAGAGCCCGTGCGCCACTGCTTGGTGCCGATCTCCACCACATCGATCGGGTCGTTGTCTCCGATGCAGCCCGTGCCCTCCGTCACGTGGTTGGGGTCCTCCCACGTCTGCGGCATGGCGCCGTAGTTGAACATCATCTCGCCCCAGCCGTACTCACGCAGTTTACCGTTCTTAGTGTCCTGTTTGATAGGGTTGAAGGGCTCACCCGTGGCGATCTCCATTTTCTTACGAGTCCACTTGGGGATCTCGCAGATAAAGTTAACGGATCCGTCTGGGTTGTACAGCGGAATGTCGTGCCACGGGAGATCTGCTGGCGTTCGCCGTTCGGGCCCGTGTGGTAGAAGTTAACACGGAACTCGAAGCTCGGGAAGGCGCCAGTGGCCTCCGTCTCAATGTTGCCGACTTCCGGGTTGGCGATACGAGCCTTAAGGAATTTGAACTTGGCCTGGTAGCGACGCATGGCCTCCGTCTGGTTGTCAGCAGCGTGGTCGTCGTTCCACCACTTCATGAACGAGTTGAAGTCGATCTGGCCCGTGGTGGACTTGCTGTGCATGAAGGCGACGGCCTCCTTGGCGTCCTCGTGGGAGATGGGCTCTCCCAGCTTGGCGTGCAGGTCCATGAGGTCGTCCTCACTGATGAAGCCGTTGCCCTGCACGTCAAAGAGGTTGAAGATGGCGCGCATGCGCTCCATCTCGCGGGGCTCAATGTTGAGCTCCGTACCGTCGTCCAGTACACTGCCGCGACGCGTACGGAGCGCAGAGATCTCCGTGCCGTACTTCTTCTCCGTCTGCTCAAAGGCCGCGAGCTCGGCCTTGAGGGTCGCGACCTCGGAGCGCAAGTCCTCGAGCTCCACGGCCATGGCCATGGCATCCGGATCCTCCTCCCGCCACGAGTCGCTGCGCTTGCTGCGGAAGCCGCTTTGGGGAGGAGCTGGGGACGAGGCCACGGGCCGCGTGTACTCGACCTTCTTGCCGTCCTCGCGGTCGGGCGCGTTGTCGAGCATCGTCTGCATGACCTCGAGCCACTTGGCCTGGTCCTCGGCCGTCTCCGTGTACACGCGGAAGCATTTGTTGCTGGGCGTGTAGAACTGGAAGCCGTTGGGCTTGCCGTCCCAGGCGTGGACGGAGCTGAAGGGGATCTTGCCGCGGATCGCGCGCTTCTCAAAGTCCTCGAGCGACAGGAAGTAGACGATCTGCAGGTCGTCCTTGTAGATGACGCAGTAGCGCTTCTTCCAGAGCAGGGAAGAGAGCTCCGGCTTCTTGTACAGCACGCCGGCGATCAGCACCTCGCGCTTGTCCACAGCCGAAGCCTTGGACTGCTTGAGGAAGTTGGCGAACGACGCGATCGTGGACGCCATGGCGGAGGGCAGGGGGGCTCTTGACTTGACTGGACGGACGAGCGCGCAAATCGAAGAATGAGCCCAAAGGCCACGTCAGATCGGATCGCGGTGCCAAAATAGACTTGGTGTTTGTATGGAAAAGAAACCTTTTTTATTCCTCCAAGCAGCAAAAGTTTTTGAAATCGTCTGTGATTTTATAGGGCAATGTGTGTTGTGGAGTTGAGATGAGGGGCTGTCCTTGCATTGGCGCCGCTTATTTTTTGCTGTTGTTGGCCTGTTGTGATCGAGGGCGGTACCGGATACCGCGACAATCAACTCCCGACCGGCTGCGACACAAGACGTACAAGTATTCCGACGACCTCGTCGGGGTTTGCCATCCATACCCGGCGTCGAGCTCGCTCGCCGACAGCCAGCCAAAGTATCGGAGACTGCGCCTTGGGTTTCTGAAGATTCGCGGGCCAAGTACGTCAGCAACCGCATAGAAGAGGCACCATTTGACACCACGTAGTCAATGAGCTCATTTCGCCTCCGACCTCGGCTGTCAAGGGACAGACTCGAAAGAAGTCCAGTCGTCCAAGGCGCACGACCTCTAAAAGGCTTGGGTGAGATCGGAAAGCGGATTGTGGTGGGGCAAGGCTGCTAGCAATCGGACACGTGTACGCCGAACGATGTATCCGACTCCTGTTAATGCACTCGGCCTTCAAGACGTGTGATATTCGCCGCAAATGGAGCGTCTGCTGAAGATCAACAACCTCCTTCTTCACGTCGTTGGCATCCGATGCACTGTTGTTGTCGAGTGGATATTTCCTGCTGGTGAAAAGTTTTCGTGGCTACTTGACGACTCGAGGCATCGACAACTTTCTGCTCTGTCGCCCTCGTGGCGTGCTGTTTTCAATTTGTTGCTGGGCCTGTGTTCTTTCTTCAATATGTGAGTTGAACACGGCACTTGGCCAAGTTGGCATTGCGAGGTCGGCAGACACGAGATCTCAAAACGAGAACTAATTCCTTTGACACGTGGATAGAGCACTGCCCTTCTGATGGTCTGCACGTCCGTGTTAAAATCAGTTTCAAGCGGACCAGGTGGCAGCACGAGTCCTGCAGCCAGAGCTTGCTCTTGAGCCATCCGAATGACGTCGACGAAGCGCTCCACCTTCTTCCTCCATGATCTGGTTGTAGCAGTGTTCATCTCCGTTGCTCTTCAGTACATCCTCCAGCAAAGCCGTAGACGCCATCGCCTTGCTGTTCTTTTGAATGTCAAGATGGAAATCAACTTGGAAAACGTTGTCGATGAATTATGACCAGAGGATTGGGCGGTAGTGCTAATGAGAGCGCAGAAAATGAATCAATTGCGGTTGGGCTGCCGTACTTCACTAAACTGAAGCACTACCAGGAGGACAAAACTGTCCCCGCAAGCTGTTCGGACTTGGTGCAGTGGCAACGACGAGAATGTTCGAGCGTGGAAGTGGCACGTAGACAAACGCGATCGGCAGCGCTCCAGCCACTGCGAAGGTTTTGACACGTTCAATCCATGGGTCCGCGTCCAGCCTGTCCAGCATTATCGCTGTTCGACCATAATGCTCTTGCGAGCACGGGAGACACGACGTACCAAGGCGATCCGGAGCTCCTTCGGCTCGTGCGTAGTCCAGAACGGCCATTTTGAAGGTCTGGACATCAACTCCAGCTCCAATTCCCAGCGCACCAGGAAGTAGTGGCGCCCCTCCATCAGCTAGAGCTCGATCTTGACCCGTCCGAATGGCCTCGACAAAGAGCTCCACGTCCTGCCATCCGACCAGCAGCAACGGATTGTCTTCCACATTGACAGCAAGTGTCAGGATCTTGGACAACAGATAATCTTCTCCGTTGGCCTTCAAAACATCCTCGAGCGAAGCCGTCTTTTCATCATCACGCATCGAACTTGTCGATTCAGTCGTCAACATCTTGTTCTTGGTGGTCTTGCTGATTGTTTTGAAGTGAATTGATTTTGCTGATCGCCTCAGTCGAAATGTACATTGAAATCGACTCCTTTGATACATCAAACATCAACTGTAAGTAAGTTTTGAAAAACATCAACAACGGGATTTTTCGTACCAAAATGCGCCAGTGTCAGGTGCAGGATGAACGGTGTCCAGACGAAGAGATGGCCTTGCAACGTACGCACTTGCGTCTCCAGCACGAACGCCAACTGGTACAATGGTGAAAACCCAAACTTTCGTCGCAGCAAAGCCAATAGCACCAGGAACGAGACGAACTCGATCATAGCGAAGATCGTGATGTTCACGAGCGTCGATGCAAATTTGTGTGGGGTTAGTGACGCTGTATGCGGATAGTACGCAGCAATCGGCAGCTGGTAAAGCGATGCAAGGTACAGCCCGTAGAGCATCGGAAGCATAAATTCAATGTACTCGGCCATCAAGACGTACTCGGAGTGGAAAAGCGTCTGCAGAAGATCAACGACCTCCCCGTTGACGTCGTTAGCAATCGATGTACTGTTGGGATTTTTCCTGCGTGTGAAAAGCTCCCTCGTCTGTAACAATTCGATTGGCGTCGACAGCTTCCTGCTGGGTCTCCCTCACCCAGTCTGCGAACTCATTGGTTTCAACTTGTTGGAGACTCGTTTTTCTCTCCTCAGTTTGTGTCGCTTTCAACTGTGAGAAAAATGCTGTGCGTGACTTGATTCCAATCGTCGACTTCAACTCGTTTAAAAGCGCAACACTTTCGTCGGAGAGAGGCAGCGGGAACGGAGCGTACATTCGAATTCGGTGGTGTCGGTTATAGTGAAGCGCACTCGAGTCTGGGAGAGCGCGACGCAACATGTCAGGTATTTTGTTCAGATAATGTTCTGGGTGGAGGAGGGAGTCTGGGTCTGCCTTGCGGCCTTGGTAGATGGCTCGAATCGCGAGAATAACATGAAAACTATCAGCTGCAATGATGACCAACGTCGTCGCCGTCGATGTTGCCGTTTGCATGCAAATGGACACATAGAAGACATTGAAAACATCGACCGAGAACACGACAATCGGGCCGACCAGTTCGTGGATACTCTTAGCTGCAGTGGCGATGATTCTTTTCGTGACGAATTTGATCATGGGCATAACCAACACGAAAGCCGTCTGCGAGATGCCTGAGAGGTGAATGAAGACAGCGCTGAAAGCTGGATATGCCACGGCTACAATCCCTGTGTGGCCACAATGAGTATTTGCGACTGGATTTGTTGACGCAGCACTTTGGACTCGGCGAGTTTCTTCTTGCCGATGATAAGCAACGTCCAGATCCAGAAGAGCGCCACATACATACCGACTAGCAACACATAACCCATCGGGATCGGGAAGCGCCAAATGATCGCCAGCATTAGCGTAAACATTGAATAGGTGGCAGACGTTCCAAACGCGATTTTGACACTCGCCAGCGTCGAAATTGTCTTTGCGACGGTGACTTCTCTCACTTGGAAGATGAGGCCCATCGAAACGAAGAACGTGTCGACCACCAAGCGGATCCAAGCCGCGTAATTCGCTTTCCATCCTTCCGCAGGGTTTCGCAACGGGATGCAGTCGACCAACAAGGCAACGACCAAAGCTGGTACGGGGACAATTAAACAGACCGCAAACACTCTGGAAAAGGACGCTCGCTGGTAGTAATCTCGGAAGGCAAGCAGTCGCTCCACGGAGTACTCGCTGCGATGGCCAATCTGACTGTGCTCCCAGGAAGAAGTAAGCTTGTGGCCGAGGCCCAGTAAAATGGAACGCTCCTGCTCTTTCTTCTGCGGAGTTGTTGCCGAGGTGACATGAACTCGATTCGCCATGAAGAAGCGTCTCAACGAAGTGGACGGAGACACCGACAAAGATAGTGGTTGGGTTTGCCCAGAAGAAACACCTCAAATATAAACAAACTTGTTGCATGTTTGCTTGTCAACCGATGCTAGATCTCATGAAGTGGAATGTTGAAATCGACTCCTGCGTACATTGCGTTAGGTTGCTTCGGTAGTAACAGTGACAAACTCAGCGTACCGTAGTGCACCAACGTCAGGTGCAGAATGTAGATGGTCCAGACGAACAAGTGGCCTTGCAGCGTGTGAATCTGCGTCTCCAGCACGAAAGCCAATTGGTAAAGCGACGAAAAGCCCAATTTCCGATCGAGAAGAACTAACAAGCCCACGAATCCTGTAAACTCGACGGCGGAAAAGGCTAGAATGCTAGCGACGTTCATAGCCAATTTGTGAGGCGATAATGTGGCTGTGTGCGGGTAGTATTTCGCCACTGGGAGGTGGTAGAGCAGCGCCGTATAGACGGCGTAGAACATCGGCAGAATGAACTCGATGTACTCATTCAGCAGCAAATATTCCGAGTGGAAAAGCGCCTGAAGAGCGTCATAAACTGCTTCTTCGGTAGCCACGCGAGTTTTTGCCGATTGAAGCGCTGCATTTGAGGATAATTTCCTCTGGGAGTTGGCCACTGCGAGTATATTGCGAGAAGACGACGCCTTCCGAGAGATGACTCTGTCCGAAGCTTTTGAGTCCAAGTCGAACGTGGATTTTGCAGGTATTACGGCACTTTGCTTTGTCCCGGTCACTTCGATTTGCTGTGTCGTGCTCAGCTCGTTGATTCCTTTGAGTTGGCTCATCACTTGGGCGGTTGAAACGCGCTCCACTTTGGAAAAGCTCGACATCGACTGGACTCGAGACGAAGAATACACATGCGACTCCCTTCGGCACTGTGAAATCCCATTCATGAAGAAGATGCTTCCTCGTGAGAGTTCTAGCGGGAATGGAGCGAAGATCCGAATGTTTCGGCCCCGCTGTTTCGCCGTCAGAGCTTCTGGGAAGATGCTCTGCACCATCGCCGGCAGGTCTTGCAAGTAGTCGACTTGTGGCTTAGCTGAAATTTCCTCGGTAGGAACAATTCGAGCTCGTTGGAAAATGGCCCGCAGAGCGAGGACCACGTGAAAACTGTCGGTCGCAATGATCACCACTGTCGTCGCTGTCGACGTCGCGGTCTGCATGCAGATGGAGACGTAGAAGACGTTGAAGACGTCGACAGAAAAGACGACGATGGGTCCGACGTATTCTTGCAGTCCGTCGGCAGCGTTTGCGATGATCTGCTTGGTGACGAATTTCATGACGGGCATGAGCAGCACAAACGCGGTTTGCTGGTGACCAGACAAGCGGTTGAAGACTGCGCTAAAGAGAGGATAAATCATCCCCACGAGACCTTGAGTGGCAACGATCACCATTTGCGACTTAATTTGTTTCTGAAGAACAGGCGACGCTGCCAGAACTCGAGGACCGATGACTAATATCGTGAAAAGGGTGAAGAACAGGACGACGGGGACGACGGAAATGACGAAGCCGAACGGCATTGGGAAGCGCCAACTCGCGGCCACGAAAATGGCCAGCGACACGTAACTCAGCGACGTCGACAGTGCAACGACGACTGCTCCTTTCATCGAAATGGTCTGCGCAATAATCACTTCTCGGACTTGAGAGATGAGTCCCATCGACACAGCAAACGCAGCTAGAAACAGTCTAATCCAAAGCGCGAAATTCGCTCGCCATCCTTCGGACGGAGGGCGCAACGGGATACAGTCGGTCACAAACGTCGCCAGCAGAGCAGGCAGTGGCGTGAAGAAACACACAGCCACAGCTCGAGCAAACGACGTGCGTTGACGGTATTGCCTGAAGGCCAGCAGTCGTTCAACCGAGTACTCGCTGCGATGGCCAACTTGACTGTGATCGTAATACCGTTGAGCTGACTGAAAAGTCGGGATAGCACATTGGGATTGCCAGCACGGGGCTCAGGCTGCTGCTGTTGATTTTCCTTCGGCTTGACCTTGATCATTGTAGCACCCATGGAGGTTGACGTGTCTATGGAAGTTGATGAGGCTTATCTATTTGTTGTCCGACACAAGTTTAGCATCACCAAAACGATCTGCATCGTGTGAAAAGCGAAAAATATTCGATGTTATCCACTATAGAGTCTTGAGATTGACACCTCAGTTGCGGCAACAGAAACAAATTTCGTCAGAACAATCTCTTTTGATCAATTCGCCTACTTGTCAAAGTCGGTTGCTCTCAAACGCAGTTTGCAGGTAATAAACAGCCACTGGGAGCTGGTACAAAACGCGAGATAGATCGAATAGACCACAGGTAGAACGAACTCGACGTACTCGGCCAGGAGGAAATATTCCGAATGGAAACGAGCCTGAAGGACGCCACTTGCATCTTTTCCGGTTGATCGGCACTAGTAAGAGCCTTCGAAATGAGATCGGAAGTCGGACTGGACGGCGCGATCTCGTTATATTTTGATTAGTTCTTTTCAACGACACCGGTCGCTTTTCGTAGCTGGTTCATAAGAGCTACACTCTTCAGAACGATGAAGAGGAAATTGCGCGGCAAATGCGAACTCGGTGACACGTCGACGAGCTACCAGCCCTTTGAGCAACGCTGGTAAATCTTGAAGGCAGTGTGTTGGAGCAGCATTTGTATGTCAATAAACGTCCCGAATCACTAAAACGGCGTGGAAGCTGTCGGACGCAATAAAGAGCAGCGTTGTCGAGATGGACGGAGACGCTTGCATGCAAATACCAGAGTAGAAAACGTTGAAGACATCCATCGAGAACATGAAGGTTACCGCGACGTGGAGATTCTTGGCAGCATATTGGGACGACTTGTTTGGTTACGAACTTGATAATTGGCATGGTGAAGATGAAAGCAGTTCTTTGAGGGCCCGACAGTTGTATCGGGAACTTCCATAACACGACCAACTGCGACCGAACCGATTGCAGTACCAGCGGCGATCTCCACAGCTTCAATGGTCAATATCGTATCTGGTTCAATGACTTCTCGCACTTGCAAAAGAAACCCATCGAGACAGCGAGGACTGTGAAGAGCATTCGGATCCAAAGCATGTAGTTCGCTTGCCACCCGTGGGCAGGAGATTTCAACGGGATGCATTCGATCAGAATTGCTAGCAGCAAAACCGGGATGGGAGTCAGCCCGCAGCCCGCGAAAACGACGTTCGCTCATAGTAATCTCGGAAAGCCAACAAGCGCTCCATAGAATAGTCGCTGCGATTACCAATGTGCTAGTTCGTCCAGACCGTCGACAGTTTTGCTTTGACATGACAGAGGAGCATCTGGACGATGAAAGTCCGTCGTTTGGCTCGACACGACTCAGTTTGCCATTTCGTGAGTTTTGTAAGGTACACGGCACTATATTTGTTAGAATTGCTACATTCCATCTCGCAGTGATCACCTCGTGTGACGGTTGTACAATTTACGGTACTCCTTAACCAGGCTGTACGAAGAGTGCTTTTGTCCATTAAGGCCGGACGTCAGAGGGCTTCTTGCGCAATAATAACCACCAACGAAAATAAGCCTTCCTCTGGACCTTCGACGTCTACTTCTTCAGTTGCTTGGTAGCTTTCGAAGTACACGCCAGATCGATAGCTCGCTCTTCTTCTTCTTCGTCGTCGTCTTCGACAGTTTTGTGCGTTCTCAGGGACCGTTTGTCTTCATTTTCGGTCGCAGCTTCCAGCGACCGAGTCCACGCAGAATCCTCAAGACAGTGGCAATCTTGTTCGACTCCACTTCAGAGGCAGTTGCAACAGTATTGCTGCTCGCCAGGAGAGTCGCCGCAGCTAGCAAAAGCACGTAACCCAGGCGCAAATGTGTGTTTCTCTTAAAGAATTGAGCTGTGGAGAACCGAATGCAAACTGAGATCAGAAACGAGGAGACATATACAGCAGCGTTATCGACGCAACCTTTACGGGCACGATTGAAAACTCACTGAATCCCTGGAGCAGTATCAAATAATTCTTTTCGTTGTGCCATTTCCACGGCCAACACATATCAAGACGGTGATCATGTCAGTGCCTTCAAAATGAGTAACACGTCTCGCGGTCGATCCTCCAAGTAGTTTTCTGCTTGGCAAAACTTACGCCATCAACGGCGTCAAAGCAGCAGATGCCATGAAAGAAATCTCGGCGACCTCCAACGTGTACTATAGGTGATGTGCCATAATATAGACATAATCCTCACTTGAACGGGGCCTTGAAATCCACACCTAACAAATAATGAAAACAACATGTTAGCTTTGCCCCTCCCCCCACCTCAGCAGGAAACTCCTCGACGTACCATTGTGCACCAACGTGATTTGGAAAATCACCATAATCCACAGGAAGACGTGCCCTTGGAATGTACGTACTTGGGTTTCAATCACGTACGCAAGTTGGTACAGCGGCGAGAAACCAAATTTTCTCTTGAGCAGGACGACGATCCCAATCAACGACGCGAATTCCACAGCCGCGTACAGCAGGAGACTCCTTTCGTCTTCAAAAATTTCTCTGATGTCATTGATCGAGTTCGCGGGTAGTACTTGGCAGTCGGGAGATGGTACAGACAAGCGAGATACGCAGAGTACAGCACGGGGATGGCGAACTCGATGAACTCGGCCATGACGAAGTATTCCGAGTGGAAAAGCGCCTGCAGAGCGTCCTGAGCTTCGTCCATCGCGTGTTTGGGCGGCCGTTGGTTTCCCATCGAAGGTGCAGACGAAACTCGACGCAGTCCATGTCGGCGGATGATCATCGATCGATCGTTTAAAGTTTGGGTCGGTCGAAGTTTCATGTCGTCGGCGCCTTGAGCTGGAAGAATTCTGTGGTAGTTGTCCACTTTCAACACACCGACGCGGTTTCCGCCTAGCGGTCGGATGACACGAGAACTTGAGCCACGAAGAACCCAAAAGTTGTTGAAGGTCGTTGGTGGGAGCTTCGTCTTGCTGGTCAAGTGCATGATGTTGCCCACAATTGCTGCACTCTCGTTCGAAAGAGGGAGGACGAACGGCGCTCGGACCCGAATTCGAATGCTCCCATTCAAACAATCCACAGCTCGGAAAACCTCCTGCACCAATTCTACCACGTTCTCGAGATAATTCATTTTCAATAGCGACGACGACGTCGGCGCGAGGATTTCTCTTCGCACTTGATCAAGTTCCGCCTGGTAGTAGATGGAGCGCAGCGAGAGAACGACACAAACAGCGTCGGACACGATCATCATGGTGGTCGTCATGGGGAACGCGCCGTTTGCATGCAGTCGAGCACGTACAGAACATTGCAGACATCCACAGACAGCACGACGATCGGACCGACACATTCGTGTAGATGGGCCGACACCTTGGCGATGAATTGTTTGATGGAGAACTTGAGGACCGGCAACACAAAGATAAACGCGGTCTGCTGGTGGCCCGAGAGCTGATTGAAGATGGCGCTGAACGTCGGGTACGCGATGGCCAGCACACCTTGAGCTACGATGACGAGCATCTGTGTCGTGATTTGGCGATGTAGTCTCGGACACTTCGAAAGTTTCGTTGGGCCGACGCTCAGCAGGAAAAACGCCATGTAGAAAATGATAAACGGCGCGACAGTCAGCACGTAGCCGAATGGAATCGGGAATTTCCACGCCGCAGCGATAGCAATCGAAAGCGCTACGTAGCAGGAGCAGGAGCCGACACCAGTTACGACCACCCCCAGAGTGGAAATGGCTTCGGCTTCGATCACTTCGACCACTTGAAACACTGCGCCGAAAGCGATCGGCAGCGATGACACAAACAAGCGAATCCAGAACGTGTAGTTCGCTCTCCAGCCCTTGGAAGGGTCGTCCAGAGGGATACATTCCACCAACGTCGCAAGAATAAAGGCCGGCACCAATGACAAAGCGCAGACGATCAAAACTCGGACAGAAGACGTGCGTTGGCAATAGTCGCGGAACGAAAGCAGTCGCTCGACAGAGTACCGCTCTCGATTGCCGATCTGGATGCGGCTCCAGTAGTTCACCAACGAACGAAATGCCCCAACAACAACTCCGATAGAGTTGACCTCTTTGGTCACGGTCGAGAACTCGATCGGCCCCACCGACATTCGTCCACAAGTCGGCGGGGGTCTTCACGTCACTAAGAATACTCAGCAACGTCCATCTTTCAACGGGATATGGAGTTTCAACAACTATTTTGCCGTGTGCGAATTGGAAGACGGGTCGAATTCCCTTTCGTTACGAAGGTGATCGACGATTTCAACTTTATCTTTTGGGACAACAATTATCGCATGCGGAGCAAGGGAGACAACAACCAGGAGCTTCTTCAATTTGCGCGGGCCTTAGCACTGCCCACTTGGAGTCTTGCACGGTCACCGCAGCAGGAAGATTGAGCGGATGAACCGGCAGGGGCTCAGCTCCTGGAGCAGCCGCCTCCACTTGAGTCTTGTGAATCGCCTGCACAAAGATCTCCACGTTGTGCTTGTTCCAGTCAACAATCAGTGGATCTTCTTCCACATTAACACAAACCCTCCGGATCTTGCCGTTAAGATGTTCCTCTCCATTGACCTTCAACACTTCTTTGAGCAGGGCTCTTTCGTCCAAACGTTGTTCTCCGTCTCAGCCATTTTGTTGCTCTCCTCACAGGCCAGTGGCGGTCCGTCTTCCTCGTCAACACAGGGTTGCAGGATTTGGTCGTAGAGATGCTCCTCTCCATTGGCCTTCAGCACATCCATGAGAAGGACGGTCTTGCTATCGCCTGAGTGCTCCATCCCGTTTCCTTCTTCGTCTTCTTCTCGAGAGTGCGAAAATGGCTTCAGATCGGGATAAACTCCAATGGGAAAGAACTCGAGCTGTAGTCACACATACATCGCTTTGCGCCAAATGCACGAGCCGATGATGATGATGGTCCGCCGTTTGCAAGATGATGCACGTCCTCCCGGGTGCCAGCCTGTCCACGACGTGGCTTGCCGCCGATGGCCGCCGTCGTCGTGCTCTGCTCGACGATGTAGCTGCAGGCCGAGTACCCGGTACGAACTGCGGTGGATCTACTTGGCTGGATTCTGGCGCCAACATTCCCCGCGAGAAGCCAACTCCGGCAGCGTCAACGCGCGGTGCTCGGCACGCGATCGCGGGCAAATATTACTCCCGTCCGTATGCCGCCATCAGGCTGTTCATAATCGCCACGGCCGGCTCGATTGGCACCAGGCTATTGGCAGCTGTGTCGTGTGTCGGTGTCGTGCATCGCCAAGCTCACTTCAGAACTTGCCCTTGCGTCGACACCCATGACGTCTCCAACGATGGCAGCCATGCCAGCTCCTCCTCCGACATCCTACAACTCGTTCGCCTCGCGCAAACGGTCGTCGCCGGCCATCAAGCCGCTGCCCGAGTCGGTGGCGTGGATCCAGCACCTGCAGCTCGAGATGACCAGCGCCACGAGCCGCCACGGCGTGCAGTACGCGCTGCACTTGACCTGCCAGCCCAAGGGCGCCGCCGCCACCACGTGGACCACCCGCCACAGCTTCGAGCAGTTCCGCAGCTTCCAGAAGCGCCTGCTGCGGCAGCTGCAGCCCGCCCACTCGTGCAAGGCCGAGTGCCGCTGGCTGCGCAGCATCGTCAAGAAGCACTTCCCCAGACAGACGCTCTTCGGCGCGCGCGTTCCGACCGTCGTCGAGCAGCGCCGCAAGGCCCTGCTGCAGCTGCTGACCGCCGTGCAGAGCGCCCTGCTCAACCACGGCAACCGCGGCTGCAACGTGCTCATGCACGACGTCAGCCGCGAGTTCGTCGCCTTCCTGCTGGACGACGGCAACTCGGGCACGGCCTCGCTGCCCGTGACGCCCTCCACGAGCTCGGAGCTGGAGCTCGACACGCCCCGCTTGCTGGAATCCATCACGTCGGACGACGAGGGCGAAAACGTCGTGGCACTGCTGGACTACGACAATTGGCACGGCTGGCAGCTCCCGTGCAGCAACAACTTCGTCTCGATCGCACCAACAGCTCACCCGTATAGATCTTCAAAGGCATGCAGAGTAGCCGCTAAGTTATCAAATATTTTATACCCACCAGCATTGGCACGAAGAACAGCAAGACGTAAATGAAAGTACGAGTGTCTTGACAGCTACATCACTATAATAAGAATTGAAAAAGGTGGGGGTAATACCTACTCATATCGTTTCGCTCACTCACGCTGCCTTGGAATAGGCGACAGCGGACGTTCATCAATGAGGGCGAGCAAGGCCAAGAAGGCCCCGCAGCGCGCCACCGACATCCCGAGTCAATGAACGAAACCGAGTTCGATCCTCGCAGGTATTAAGGTTGTCTACTTAGGAATGTAAGTAGAAAAGAAAGTACTATAGAAATGATCCTGTAAGTATTGATTTACCAGAAAAGTTATCACTATGTGTGGAATATGCAGGTGTAGTAGTTTCGCTTCCGTTGAGTGAGTGGGCTTGACTGGGTTTGTCGGGCTAGCCCTTCGTGGGTTTTGCCCGAGTTGGTCAGTGGACCTATGGGGTGCTGCTCATGTCACGTGGTGTGGCGGTGAGCGCGGGTATTCGTTCCCGTTGGCGGTGTTTGCCGAGGTGTAGGAACCAGATGCGTTTGCTACCTTTAATAGCTTCGCAGGACATCTGCTTGTTGAGGCGGGTTGCCTCTCGTTTCGTCGTCTGGAGTAGCTTGGTGTACGTGTCGAAGTTGCTGGGCAGGACGGACCCGAGAGCACCGTAGACGATGGCGCCTACGCGCACCTTCCAGCCTTTGTTACGGTAGTGTTGGATGAGGCGGCTGTATTTGCGCACCTTGCGCTGCTTCGTTTCCGCGAGTGTGGAGTTGTTGCGGCCGTCGCGCGGCTGGTCCTCGTACGTGATGGCTAGGTCGATGATAGTTGCGGTCTTGGTAGTGTGATCTAGGAGTTGGATGTCGGGCTTAAATTGCGCGCCTACGACGTTGGGGACAAAAGTGTCAACTAGAAGTTCGCGGGTGGTTGCACCCTTGCCGTCCTTGTGCCTTTTTCGTAACGTGCGAGCGATTTCGCTGAGCATGCGGTCGTGACGCCCGCGAATTGCATCGCTGTTGGCTTCGCAATGGCCGACAACATGCGCAAGAGTTTCGCTATGGGTGCAGTTTGGGCTTCGGCACCGGTCGTTGGTTCGGAGTCGCATGCGCTTCAGAACCGATCGTGTTTCTGTCTGATTGAGGCGTGATCTGATGGCAAAGCGGTAGTCTTCATCCGAGATGCGGTTGCCTGCTGAAAGGAATGCGCTGCCGGCTCCACCATGGACGCGAGCTGTTCGCCCTTGGTCCCGTTGGGCCTTCCACTTGGCAAAGTATTGCAGCTTCATGTGTAGCTTGACGCGTCGGAGAATTGTTTGGGTAGAGAGCCAATCGTCATAATGTGGCACTCGTAGTTGTAACCCTCTATCTCCGTCCGGCGCCGATGTGTTCACTTCGAATCGGAGCCCATAGGTTGCTAGGTGCCGCTGCACATCTGTCCACATCGAGCTGATGTCCGTCGTACGCCTGCGCGCTGTGGCGTGAGGCGAGTTGCGGATGGTGTTGTTCAAGAAGTTGTCAATCGCCGTGTCTTCTCTCCTTCCAGTAGTCTTCGTCCAGGTGGAAGCGCTTGCGGATGACCTGCATGACTTGGGCTCTGGCTAGGCCTTGAGTGTCCACATCAGTGGCGTGCAGCATCTGGAAGCTGTGGCTAATCTGGAGGGCGGCGTGGAGGTCGGCCAGTGGCAAGAAGCCAAGACCTCCTTGGGATGTTGGAGCGAATATGAAGTGTGTTGCTGCAGATCGCGGTAGGCGCAGGAGATGCTTGGTGCGTCGCACTAGTGCAGCGTCAAATGCGGCGAGCTGAGCGGCTGGCGGGCGGACGTGCCGCAGCGTGTACTCCAGCTGTGGATACACGTACGTTTTGATAGCCTTGAAAATCTGGGCTGGTGCCAGGCTCGAGCGCATCAGCGCGTCGACCTCCCGGCGCATGTCGAGAAGTTTTTCCTCGAGTTGGAACTGGTGTCGGCTGTGTGAGAGACCGTCACCAACACCAAGATATCTGTAGCCAGACTGTTCGTTCACTTGCGGGATCGTGTCGCCACCGAGTTCTAGAGATATCGCGCGCACAGTACTCCGTGGAGGCGGTGGTGGTTGGAGGAGAGCGCACTTCGCGGGGTTCGCTCGCAGCGTCGACCACTGCAGAAACCTTGTCACGACAGCGTGTAGCTTCTTGATCCCAGCTGCTGTCGAGCTGAAAGTCTTCAAGTCATCGGCGTATGCCGTACAGCTGGATGACTTTGATGGGATGAGTGGGAAGCCCGCGTCGGGGGTCGCTTCGAGCGCGGTGAGCAGTGGAGCTGTTGCTGCGAGGAACAGGTATGGACTCATCGGGCAGCCTTGGTACACGCCTTGCTCCTGGCGGATCGGCTCCGTGGCCGTGTCACTTGCGTTCGTCACGATGAAGAAGCTGTCGTGGTAGATGTCTTGTAGAAGTTGTAGAAATGTGGATGGCATCTTCATGCCGGCGAGCACACGCCACAGAAGTTGCTGTGGCACCGATCCGAAGGCATTTGCGAGGTCGTACCATACCGCGTAGAGCGGGCGATTCATTCGTTTGGCGTAGTCAAGGAGGCTAGTCGCCACGAAATTGTGTTCCTGGCAACCATTTGTCATGCGGAAGCCTTTTGGCAGGCCGGTAGTAAGTTGTTGCCTTCGAGCCATAGCACAATGCGCCGAGTAAGAATGCCGGAGTAGAGCTTGTAGATTGCTGGTTGTAAACAAATAGGTCTCCAGTTCTCTGGTCTGTCCCGTTGGCCGCGCTTGTAGATTAATCGTACGGCGCCAACCTTCCATATTGCTGGAATCCGTCCTTGGCGCCAGCAAAATGTGAAGGCTTCCAGAAGGAGTGGGAGCAGCTGGCCGCAGAACGCTCTGTAGATGGAGTATCCGACTCCATCAAGCCCGGGGCTTGACTTGGACGACACGTGCTGGAGGATATCCTCAATTTCGTTAGTTGAGATTGTCTCCGTCATGGCTCCTTTGGCGCGCTCGGCCGTCGGATAGTTCTCGATAATCTCCCGGAATTCTGTACCGCACGGTGAGTAATAATCGAAAGTCTGTCGAGGCGATGACACGCCTACAAAATATTCGTGAAGGTCTGCCGCCGGGATCGGGCATCGGTCCATAGTGTCCTCTTCAACTGTGGTCGATGTTGCGGTCTGCGGGGAGCGCACGGGTCGTAAGATCCTCTCGACGCAGTCTCGCTCCCGCTGTTGGAAGTCTCGGCGCAACCGCATGCGTGCGCGTGCTTTGCGGAGTCTGCCCAGCCGTCTTCTCGCTCGACGCAACTTTGCTTTGGACACGGGGTGTTGCTGCCCGAGGCGAGCGATTTCGCCTCGAGTTTCATCGAGTTTCTCGTGAAAAGTTTGTTCCGCGGGCGGGCGGTCTGGTCTCGCTGGTGAAGCCACGGTCGAGGTGTTCCGGGGCCTTTGCAATAGGGCGCCAGAACTGCACGAAGGCGGTACGGTATCGCGGCCACGTAGCGTTCGCCTGTTGTCCAGTCCGGCGCGTCTCGGATCAGTGTCGTGAGATCTTGCGCGGCGCCTTGCACGGCTGTACGGGCTGCCTTCCACTCGTCTTCAGTCAAATGGCGGAGGCGTAGCGTTGGTAGCTTGGCGGGCGCAGAGCCGTATCCGGTTGGCGGTGTCTCAAACGCGTTGGGCCCGTCGAGTCTGGACCTCTCTTCTGCGTGCGTCATCGCGTCCACCTCGTCTACATCGTCTTCCTCATCAACAAGGTGCATATCAACGTCAGGGGCTGGGTCCACATGGGGGCCTGTATCGGAGCTGTCGGGTAGGTCCGTTCTGGGAGGCAAATATGCCCGTCGTTGTTGGCGTGTAGCGCAGTCTATGCTCGTACGTTTCTGCTGGATGGCTTGGTTGGCGAGGCGGTCAGCGTGTTGGTTGAGTCGGCGATCGATGTGTCGAAGGTCGTGAGCTTCCAGTTGGGCGAGGTGGTGGCGGGCTGCATCTCGCAGGGTGCGCAGATGCGGTTGGTAGGTGTTGTATTCACCCGCTACTTGTCGTAAGATTAGCGTGCTGTCCCCTTCAATCTCCAGCCGTCGGACGCCGTGCGCCAACGCCCCCTAAGACCTGCGAGGAGACCTTCGTACTCGGCAACGTTGTTGGTCGAATTTGGTCCCGGGAGAAAGAGCGCGCATGACCACACAACAGCGTTGGATGGATTAGTAAGGACGGCGCCCGCGCCAGCGCGTATTTCCCCGCGCGACTTTTTCCGCGGCCTCTTGGACGCACCGTCGAACCGAAGGAGCCACGGCGACGATGGTGGGGGTTCAAGTCCTGTTGGGGGCGATGTCAGCGCGGGTTGTCCTGGGTTTGTCGAAGATGGCGCCATCATGGGGTCCGGAGAAGGCGTCGTCGAGCTGTCGGCGGCGGGCATCATGAGCGAATCTTGGTCCTCGTCGTTGCCTGTTGGTGACGTGCGTCGCCTTTGCCGCTCTCCGTGGTGACGTGGTTCGTCTGCGTCAGTGTCTCTGTCAGTGGCGGAGCTCCTGCCGCGGCCACGGGAGTTGCTGTCAGTGCGCCTGACCTCTCCACAGTTGGCGAAGGTGGGGGTGGCGGGCGACAGTGCAGTGCGTGTTTCGTAGCTGCAGCTCGCGACGGGAATACCGAATTGCACGCACATTCCGCGAAGAAGTTCTCAACGAACTCGATGGCTCTGTGTTTGTTGCGGCGGTGGGTATGGAGTTCGCTGTGGTGCGCAGAGTAAAACTCGCAGAGAGGGCACGCGAAGCCTATCGCGTCATGGGCATACAGGCTGTATACGGGTGCAGGTCCGGTGGTGTTGGTCCTGTCGGCGTCAGCTAACCCGGCTTTTTCCCCAGCCGAACTGTCGCTGCCGTCGGGGGCACTTGGCTCGATCCACGCGTCTGAGCTGGGTCCATCGCCGAGCGTTGCGTCGTCGTCGATCTCCACCTCGAGGACGTCGTTGTCGAAGACAGCTTCCTCCATCACGCATAGTACGCAGGTAGCGACAGCGTCACCGTGTTTGCATTGGTCCTCCGGATGGGGTGGGGTTCGGTCGTGGTGCTGAAGCGTGTGCCAGCGCATCTGCAGTTCCGTCCAGCGGCGTCGCGACTCCTCCGGTTGCTGCGACGTCTCAGTGTTCGTCTCCTCCTGCGGCGGTGGCTGCGCCCTGTTGTCCGTGTCGGCGTGGGGTGCCCTGGTCATGTCGCTTGCCGTGGCGGCCGCCAGGCTCGGTGTTGAGACCGGCAGCCTGCCGGCCGCCCTGACGGGCCGTGGCAACTTCTCAGGAGGACCTGGCGTGGCGGCGACGGCAGGGAGTCCTTGGTCGGCGTCTTGTGCAGCTTGAGACGTAGTCTCTGCGTCGGAGTCGACTTGGGGCGCGCGTAGCGCGCAGCGATCGGCGGCAGCCTTGGCGGCTGGCCTGGCATTGGCGTTCGAGCTCTGGCTGGGTTTCTTGGTGTGGTGTGGGCCACACCAACTGAGAGGTGTGCCAAGTCTGCGACGTGTGGCGGTACGTCGGTCAGAGCGTCTACGAAGCCGTCGTCGTCGTTGACCGACGACTGGCTGGTAACGCTTATCGATTCTGGTTGGTTGGTTGGTCGTGTTGTACATGCACCTCTATTGCTACTAACCTCCACCGGCGCGGTGGGAGGCTCTCCCAAGCGCAGCCTCATGGCCAACTTAGGAATGTAAGTAGAAAAGAAGGTACTATAGAAATGATCCTGTAAAAGTACGGTCTTGATTTGGAATTGTGTAAATGCGCTTCAGCCAGTAGGATAGAACGTCCCTCACGGGCATTATGGGGTTTTATTCATCTATGTCCTAGTTGTATTGCCACCAGTTGATAAGGACATTATTGAATGTTTGTCAATTCATTCTGGACACAATGAGCCCGATCTTGAAAGGCAACGTTGCTTGACACGGCCAACTCGTTCTTGCGAAGGTCGCTCTCAGGAACAACGCCATAGTGCGCCAGCGTCAAGTGCAGAATGTACAGGCTCCACACGAAAAGATGTCCCTGCAACGTGCCAAGCTGCGTCTCCAACAGGCGAATCGGTGAGAATCCAAACTTTCTCGGCACTACAATCACCAGGCCCGCAAACGACACAGACTCAATGCCCGCATACGATACAATGCTAGCCACCATTCTCGTGAGTTTGTGCGGCGTTAAAGTCGCTGTATGGGGATAATACGCAGCCACTGGAAACTACCGAGAGATACAGCACATACACAATCGGCAGAATGAACTCCACGTACTCGGCCATCAACACGAACTCCGAGTGGAAAACGCTTGCAATGCATCCCACACAGCCTCCTCTGTCGCTTTATGCGCTAATGCTGCTCGTAGGTCCGCCCCGGAAACAGTACTTGGATCCATAAGCGTAGAGGCGAATACTCTCCGAGGCACCGAGGTTTCTATCAGGTTAGCTCGGTTGTTAACCTTTGTTGACTAATTAACTTGGCGTGCTTGGTGATGTTTGGCGAACGCTCGACCCCCGTGAAAGCTTAACATCGAATTCACGTCAGCAATCGTCAAGTTTCTTATTGAACGCAGTGAAATGCCCGGTCTGGAGGATACTCGCGTTTCTCGTCGATATGCAGCCAAGTCCTCCATAAAAATTCTGGTTTCGTCTGAAAGTGGCAGCGGATACGGGGCAAACACGCGAATCTGTCGAGACTTTACCGTCTTTGGTCGTTGCAGAACCTCTCGAAGAATGGCTGGCACATCGTCAAGGTAATGCATCGACTGCAGAGCAGTCGTTCCATTTGCACCAAATTGCTCTCTCGCGTGGGTAACGTTTCCTCGGTGAAAAATGTCCCGAAGTGCCAGGATCACGTGGGAGCCATCGTAAGCCATGGCAAGAAGCGTCGTTACAATGGAAGTACGAAGAAAACATTGAACACGTCCACGGAGAAAATCACGGTTGGTCCCACGTATTCTTGGAGGTAGCTTGGCTGCATTGGCGAAGACTTGTTTGATGGCGAACTTCTGCAGACGCTTTTCCACTCCGAGTACGTCTTGATGGCCGAGTACATTGAATTTATGCTTCCGATGCTCTACGGGCTGTACCTTGCATCGCTGTACCAGCTGCCGATTGCTGCGTACTATCCGCATACAGCGTCACTAACCCCACACAAATTTGCATCGATGCTCGTGAACATCACGATCTTCGCTATGATCGAGTTCGTCTCGTTCCTGGGGCTATTGGCTTTGCTGCGACGAAAGTTTGGATTTTCACCATTGTACCAGTTGGCGTTCGTGCTGGAGACGCAAGTGCGTACGTTGCAAGGCCATCTCTTCGTCTGGACGCCGTTCATCCTGCACCTGACACTGGCGCATTTTGGTACGAAAAATCCCGTTGTTGATGTTTTTCAAAACTTACTTACAGTTGATGTTTGATGTATCAAAGGAGTCGATTTCAATGTACATTTCGACTGAGGCGATCAGCAAAATCAATTCACTTCAAAACAATCAGCAAGACCACCAAGAACAAGATGTTGACGACTGAATCGACAAGTTCGATGCGTGATGATGAAAAGACGGCTTCGCTCGAGGATGTTTTGAAGGCCAACGGAGAAGATTATCTGTTGTCCAAGATCCTGACACTTGCTGTCAATGTGGAAGACAATCCGTTGCTGCTGGTCGGATGGCAGGACGTGGAGCTCTTTGTCGAGGCCATTCGGACGGGTCAAGATCGAGCTCTAGCTGATGGAGGGGCGCCACTACTTCCTGGTGCGCTGGGAATTGAGCTGGAGTTGATGTCCAGACCTTCAAAATGGCCGTTCTGGACTACGCACGAGCCGAAGGAGCTCCGGATCGCCTTGGTACGTCGTGTCTCCCGTGCTCGCAAGAGCATTATGGTTGAACAGCGATAATGCTGGACAGGCTGGACGTGGACCCATGGATTAAACGTGTCAAAACCTTCGCAGTGGCTGGAGCGCTGCCGATCACGTTTGTCTACGTGCCACTTCCACGCTCGAACATTCTCGTCGTTGCCACTGCACCAAGTCCGAACAGCTTGTGGGGACAGTTTTGTCCTCCTGGTAGTGCTTCAGTTTAGTGAAGTACGGCAGCCCAACCGCAATTGATTCATTTTCTGCGCTCTCATTAGCACTACCACCCAATCCTCTGGTCATAATTCATCGACAACGTTTTCCAAGTTGATTTCCATCTTGACATTCAAAAGAACAGCAAGGTGATGGCGTCTACGGCTTTGCTGGAGGATGTACTGAAGAGCAACGGAGATGAACACTGCTACAACCAGATCATGGGGAAGAAGGTGGAGCGCTTCGTCGACGTCATTCGGATGGCTCAAGAGCAAGCTCTGGCTGCAGGACTCGTGCTGCCACCTGGTCCGCTTGAAATTGATTTTAACACGGACGTGCAGACCATCAGAAGGGCAGTGCTCTATCCACGTGTCAAAGGAATTGATTCTCGTTTTGACACCTCGAGTCTGCCGACCTCGCAATGCCAACTTGGCCATGTGGTGCAGAGCACGTCAGAGACGTCGGAGCGTTTGGAGATTCCATCACGTATATCTACGTGCCGCATCCTCACTCGAACACTCTTGACAGAGCCATGAGACGCCTTCCGTATCGTTTATTGGGGGTAGTTAAGGTTTTCAACGTCCATTTCAACTAATGTTACGAGACAAAAAATAGCAAGCGACTTCACGACTCGACACGAAATGAATTCCACGCGTAAGGTCCAGCCGTCCCAACTCGGAACTCGAGAGCGAAATGGCAAGTCTCTCCCAGGATTTCGACGCTTCTTGTGGGTTACCGTCTCCTTTTTCCGTCGAGTTAGAGCACATTGGCACCACGTCCAGATTGGTCATCGATCCCATTACTCAGTCGAGAGACTGCTCTCATTTCGAGACTACTGCGAACGAACGTCAGCCACTCGAGCTTTTCTCGTGTGTGTGTTCACTCCAGTTCCAGTCTTAATCGTCGTGCTGTTGATCGAGAGTATCCCTCTCGAAGACCCAGACTTGGGGTGGAAGGCCAACTACACGCTCTGTATCCGGGTCTTTATATCGAGCTTTTCGTGGCCGGTGGGATCGTCTTGTTGGCCAAGGCGGTGCTGGAAGACGGCGCCGTGTCGACTACTCAATGCTTTAACATCGCTGTGGCTTCCGCTGTATTTTACACTGCGTTGGGAATTTTGCTTGCTGCGACGTGGAAGTTCCCGATTCCGTTTGGAATGGTATTGATGGTGTTTCCTTTCGTAAGTGTCATCATGGGTCTACTTATCATCAGCATTAGTCCTCAGGTCTTGAAGACCAACCTCAAGCTTCAGAACCAACTGGTTCGGCACATCATCTCGTCCACGGCGCAGTCGCTTCTGGTGGTCGCCTATCCGACTTTCAACGCGATTTTCCTGCAGCTCTCAGGAATCGAGCAAGCTGGCTTTATCTGTATCTTGCCTGTCATCAAACTCGCGACGAAGCAGGTCATCGCTCGAGTGTCCACTCATGTGGAAGACTGCCTCGGAGCCGTCATCGTATTCTCAGTCGACGTTTTCAACGTCCTGTACGTCTCCATTTGCATGCAGACCGCCCGATCGCCTCTTACGACCACGCTGATCATGTCTACCGACGTCTGCCACATTGTTATGGTGCTCCAATCCATTTACGCTCAAACCAACGAACCTAAAGACGAAGAACGCAAGCTCTCATTCCGAGGCCATCAAGAAGTCACCTCTATCGAAAGAATTCTGTCGCTGCTCAAGTCGCTGAACAAATGCAAACCAAGACGCAAACCGTACCGAGGACCGATTCGCATTTCGGCGCCATTCAAGCTGCCGATCTCGCCGCCTAGCAAAGGCTTCCTCGAAGAATTCCGTCGCATGTGGGAAGTAGTGGATGAACCAGTTGCTACTTTAATCGCAGCAGTAAATTCAGGGCCGACGACCAGTTCAATTCCAGCACAAGAAGCGAAACAAGAATCGCCAGAGCAATCTCTCGAGTTTATGGCCAAGACCAACAGCATCACACCAGTAATGTCTGCTGACGCTTCAATTGAGGGTTTTAGTGTGCCAAAACTCTATCGAAGTGGGAATTTGAGCCAAGTCAGTAGCGTGCGTGGTCAAAATCCCAGGCCGAAGCTCCACGTCGTCTTGCCATCGAGAAAGCAACTGAGGAAGGACTCCAGCTCTTTTTCACTGTGAGTACGTCATCCTGACCGAATACGCCGAGTGTATGCTGCCAATGTTCTACGCCGGGTATCTCTTCGGCATGTTCCATATGCCAATACACAAGTACTATCCATCCACACGGTCGCTGACATCAGCCAAAATGGCGTCCACGCAAATCCAATTGGTTGTCTACGGCGCTCTGGAATTTCTGTCCTTCGTGGGGCTGCACATTTTGATGAAAAGGAGACTCGGCTACCCTCCAGTTTATCAACTGTCGTTTGTACTGGAAACGCACGTGGTCTTGGTGCAGAGTCTGCTGTTCGTCTGGGTCATCTTCATCGTGCCGTTGACGCTGGTTCATTGCGGTAAGAATCTCCAGCACGCCGTCAATTTTTATTGTCGCTAACAGCGAATTCTGGTTATTTGCCAATGCAGGTGTCGATCTCGATGCTCCGTTTAAATAAGACCGAGGAAATTCGCGTCGAGTGACGTTGGTTTTGATAACAGTTCGTCATCACCCCTACTTTGAGGACTTCCAGGTGAGAATAGCTGCTAGTGTCACTGATAAAATACGGACTTCACGGGTATTGTTATTTTGCATGGACAGAGTCCTTCTGGATGGTTTTCACGCACCGAGTGCAGCCGTTGAGTGCATCCTCCGTCAGTGACGACTCTTCCTTCCGCTCGGACACGGAAACGGGCTTACTCGACGTATTTGTCTCGACGTACCATGAGCTGGCGCTAGCTTGGCATCGCAGTCAGATTGGCAACCGTCAGTTCTACTCGGTCGAGCGGATGCTCGCGTTTAAAGACTACTACGAACGAACGTCCACGACTCAAGTCCTCGCTGTCTGTGTTTTGTATCCGGTGCCTGCTTTCCTGACCATGTTCATTTTTGAGTGCATTCCGCTACGAGACCCTGCGGACGGGTGGGAAGCCAACTGGGCGTTGTGGCTCCGAATGGCAATCTCGTGCTTCGTTATTGCCGCTGGTATGGTGTTCCACTTCAAAGCAGCGATCAATTTCGACGTCATCTCCAACACTCGGACGATCCTCACGGCCGCTGTGACCTCAGTCTTCTACACGGGCTTGTCCATCGGAATTGCTGCTGCTTGGAGATTCCCCATCCCATTTGGTTTGGTTCTCTTAGCGCTGCCTTTCGTCAACGGACTATTTGTGGTGAATATCGGAATTCAAATTGTCAAGGCGAATCCCCAGCTACGACAGCAAATTGTCGCGCACTTGTCGGTGGTCAGCGCTCAGTTGTTGCTGGTAGTCATCTACCCCATTTTCAGTGCCATTTTCATTCGACTCTCAGATTTCCAGCAGGCAGTCTTTGTGATGGTTCTCCCCACGTTAAAATTCACACTGAAGCAGACGATCGCGAGGGCGTCGCCGCATTTGGAGGAATGCGTCGCCAGCATCATTGTCTTCACCGTCGACGTGTTTAATGTGCTTTACGTGGTCATCTGCATGCAGACGGCGCAGTCGGTGCTCACGACAATCTTGTTAATGACGTCGGATGTTTTCCACATTTTGCTGGCTCTGCGCACCATTTACTACCACACGCACGTGATTCAGCAGCACCACGAGCGTGCAAACACAATTTGGAGACTCCATCATCCTCTCAACTATCTGGAAGGGATGCCAGCAATGATCCGGGAAGCATTCAGTAAACCGCAGGACGAGTACTCAGGACCGGTTCGAGTCTATGCTCCTTTTAAACTTTCTCTTTCGACAGATAGCAAGACATTCCTGAACAAAATCGCTGGAAGGAGAGGAATTCAAGTAGCAGCTACAAACCAAACGCTAACGTTGAAAGCGGGGCCTATTGTGGATGAAATTTCACGCTGTATCGAAAAAACGGTAGTTCGGGTAACAAACCAGTTCGTGTGAAGCATTCGA
The DNA here is from genome assembly GCA_011947325.1 of Phytophthora macrochlamydospora. Taxonomy (NCBI): domain Eukaryota; phylum Oomycota; class Peronosporomycetes; order Peronosporales; family Peronosporaceae; genus Phytophthora; species Phytophthora macrochlamydospora. Next base: position 70,836 of record JAAVTH010000450.1, read on the forward strand.
CTACCGGCACACTTATTCCTAGCACTTTTGCTCCGACTCAGTTGCTGCTTCCGCCGTCCAAACCCCTCAGATCAAACGTTCTCGATCCGTGAAAAGGAAAGTATCGCAAGCAAGTCCAGCGCTGCTGCCCTCGCGCTCTCTTCTTGAGAATTTACGCCGAGCTTCGCTAGTGCCGGTCGGTGCCGGTCCGTTGACTCTCGATTCAAGCGCTGAAGAGGCTGTGGAGGAAGGACTTCAGGCTTTATTCCACTGCGAATATGTCATTTTGGCGGAGTACGTTGAGTGTGCGCTGCCGCTGCTTTATGCCGTCTATCTTGCCGGGTTATTCCACCTCCCGACTGCAGCCTACTATCCGCATACGAGGAATTTATCGCACAAGAAAATGACGACGACCGTCGCCCAGTTGATCGTGTACGGCTCGCTCGAATTTGCGTCGTTCCTTGGTCTCCACGTAATGCTAAAGCGCAGATTTGGCTACTCGCCGATTTATCAGTTGGCATTTGTCCTGGAAACGGAAGCAGCTACAATTCAAGGCCATCTCTTCATGTGGATTATCTTCATCCTTCAACTCACGCTGGTGCACTACGGTACGACAGTTTTGGTGTCTGCTAAATTGTATAATGGTGCTAACTGTTTTTCATCATGCCTGTAGGCGTCGATATCAACGTACCATTATCGTAACTTCTTAGTTAAATAGAGTTGATTTATCCTAGTGGACCCACTCGAAACGGAAAGTAAAGTCCACGCCGTGGTGCTGTAATGTGAACTGAAGGATGAATACGATCCAAACAAACAGTCGGCTCTGTAATTGAACAGTGTGGGTCTCGAGAACAAATGCCAGCAGGTAGAGCGAAGATAACCCGAGTTTGCGCTTCACCGCACCATGCATAACCACCAACGAGACGACTTCTAAAGCCACGTAAACGCACAAATTTGTCAGTGTGGCCTGGAGTCGGTCCGGCGTAATGTCTTGAGTATGGGAAATACTCGTGCGTTGGAAGGAGACACAAAACCTTCAAGTAAATTCCGTAGAGAATCGGCACAGCACATTCGACGTATTCAACCAACGCGAGGTACTCGCAACGAAAGAGCAGCCGCAGCGTGATCTCGACGATCTCGACCTGCTGCATCTTCTTCATCAGTTGCTCGCGTATCGCTTCTGCTTGTGAGAATCGTCGTCCTGACCATCCGGAAATCAAAGGAAATTCTGCAGAGCTGCTGGCGATGGTTTTGGAAGTGGCTTTAGTCGGGGCTTCAAGGTTGGCGAACGTGAGCTGCTGAACTGCCAGTTTGTCCAGCACTCTACATTGGCTGGCTCGGATCGTTCCAACGGAGTGTTTCAGCGGCGACCGCACTCGGATTAGTTTACCCTTCTTGGTCCGGAACATGCGGAGGTTCTGGCAGGTCGACATGACTGTCGACACGAGATCTTCCGAGAATGTTTCAGACTCGGCGTCGTCTTAACCAACAGCGAGTGTTGCTCTCGAATCGCTCGAGTGTGGATTTCTAGATCGCGAAATGCAGCGATACCATGCACAGCATCAAGGCCGATAATTATGATTGTCGCGAAGCCAGAGTTTGCGGCCTGCATGCATGTAGCCACGTACAGCGCGTTGAAGACTTCGACCGAGAAGACTGTAACGACGGGAACGTATTCTTCCAAGTGGGAGCAAGCCCAAGCGACCACGTTTTTCATAAAGAGTTTCGTGACTGGAAGGACAAGCACTAAAGCTGCTCGATGGACAGGGTCGTAGAGTCCGTTGAATGCTGGATAAATCATGGTGAGAATCGCTTGAACGCCCATGACGTACAGTTGGAATTTTAACTCTTCTCTCAACGTTGGATTTTCCTCAAAGTTCTTGCGGCCGATTGCACAGTACAGCACACAGAGATAAACCACAAAGCAAGGCCCCACGCCCAGGATAATACCGAACGGAACGGGGAACACACTCGCAATCCCCATCGTTGTCAAGACGTAGACAGTAATCGAAACCATCCCGATCCCAAGACACCGTACCATCGACAGCTCCAAACCGTTGACCAAATCCTTTATCTGGTACGTTAACCCCATGTTGGTGATCACGCCACTGACGAAGAAGCGAATCCAAAACATGTAGTTCGCCTTCCAGCCCAGATCAGGATTTTTAGCGGAATGCACTCGAGCAGAACCGTCACCAAAAGAGGCGGCAATGGGGTCAAAAAGCAGACCAGTAAGGCTCGATTAACCGAAGTCTTCTGGCAATACGCTTGGAACGCATGTAGTCTCTCGACCGAGTACATGCCATGATGTCCGATCTACAGGTTGTTGCAGTTTTCTGAAAGGCGCTGAAA
>JAAVTH010000451.1:0-39348 GCA_011947325.1 Phytophthora macrochlamydospora
AGTTCTCGATAATCTCCCGGAATTCTGTACCGCACGGTGAGTAATAATCGAAAGTCTGTCGAGGCGATGACACGCCTACAAAATATTCGTGAAGGTCTGCCGCCGGGATCGGGCATCGGTCCATAGTGTCCTCTTCAACTGTGGTCGATGTTGCGGTCTGCGGGGAGCGCACGGGTCGTAAGATCCTCTCGACGCAGTCTCGCTCCCGCTGTTGGAAGTCTCGGCGCAACCGCATGCGTGCGCGTGCTTTGCGGAGTCTGCCCAGCCGTCTTCTCGCTCGACGCAACTTTGCTTTGGACACGGGGTGTTGCTGCCCGAGGCGAGCGATTTCGCCTCGAGTTTCATCGAGTTTCTCGTGAAAGTTTGTTCCGCGGGCGGGCGGTCTGGTCTCGCTGGTGAAGCCACGGTCGAGGTGTTCCGGGGCCTTTGCAATAGGGCGCCAGAACTGCACGAAGGCGGTACGGTATCGCGGCCACGTAGCGTTCGCCTGTTGTCCAGTCCGGCGCGTCTCGGATCAGTGTCGTGAGATCTTGCGCGGCGCCTTGCACGGCTGTACGGGCTGCCTTCCACTCGTCTTCAGTCAAATGGCGGAGGCGTAGCGTTGGTAGCTTGGCGGGCGCAGAGCCGTATCCGGTTGGCGGTGTCTCAAACGCGTTGGGCCCGTCGAGTCTGGACCTCTCTTCTGCGTGCGTCATCGCGTCCACCTCGTCTACATCGTCTTCCTCATCAACAAGGTGCATATCAACGTCAGGGGCTGGGTCCACATGGGGGCCTGTATCGGAGCTGTCGGGTAGGTCCGTTCTGGGAGGCAAATATGCCCGTCGTTGTTGGCGTGTGTAGCAGTCTATGCTCGTACGTTTCTGCTGGATGGCTTGGTTGGCGAGGCGGTCAGCGTGTTGGTTGAGTCGGCGATCGATGTGTCGAAGGTCGTGAGCTTCCAGTTGGGCGAGGTGGTGGCGGGCTGCATCTCGCAGGGTGCGCAGATGCGGTTGGTAGGTGTTGTATTCACCCGCTACTTGTCGTAAGATTAGCGTGCTGTCCCCTTCAATCTCCAGCCGTCGGACGCCGTGCGCCAACGCCCCCTAAGACCTGCGAGGAGACCTTCGTACTCGGCAACGTTGTTGGTCGAATTTGGTCCCGGAGAAAGAGCGCGCATGACCACACAACAGCGTTGGATGGATTAGTAAGGACGGCGCCCGCGCCAGCGCGTATTTCCCGCGCGACTTTTTCCGCGGCTCTTGGACGCACCGTCGAACCGAAGGAGCCACGGCGACGATGGTGGGGGTTCAAGTCCTGTTGGGGGCGATGTCAGCGCGGGTTGTCCTGGGTTTGTCGAAGATGGCGCCATCATGGGGTCCGGAGAAGGCGTCGTCGAGCTGTCGGCGGCGGGCATCATGAGCGAATCTTGGTCCTCGTCGTTGCCTGTTGGTGACGTGCGTCGCCTTTGCCGCTCTCCGTGGTGACGTGGTTCGTCTGCGTCAGTGTCTCTGTCAGTGGCGGAGCTCCTGCCGCGGCCACGGGAGTTGCTGTCAGTGCGCCTGACCTCTCCACAGTTGGCGAAGGTGGGGGTGGCGGGCGACAGTGCAGTGCGTGTTTCGTAGCTGCAGCTCGCGACGGGAATACCGAATTGCACGCACATTCCGCGAAGAAGTTCTCAACGAACTCGATGGCTCTGTGTTTGTTGCGGCGGTGGGTATGGAGTTCGCTGTGGTGCGCAGAGTAAAACTCGCAGAGAGGGCACGCGAAGCCTATCGCGTCATGGGCATACAGGCTGTATACGGGTGCAGGTCCGGTGGTGTTGGTCCTGTCGGCGTCAGCTAACCCGGCTTTTCCCAGCCGAACTGTCGCTGCCGTCGGGGGCACTGGCTCGATCCACGCGTCTGAGCTGGGTCCATCGCCGAGCGTTGCGTCGTCGTCGATCTCCACCTCGAGGACGTCGTTGTCGAAGACAGCTTCCTCCATCACGCATAGTACGCAGGTAGCGACAGCGTCACCGTGTTTGCATTGGTCCTCCGGATGGGGTGGGGTTCGGTCGTGGTGCTGAAGCGTGTGCCAGCGCATCTGCAGTTCCGTCCAGCGGCGTCGCGACTCCTCCGGTTGCTGCGACGTCTCAGTGTTCGTCCTCCTGCGGCGGTGGCTGCGCCCTGTTGTCCGTGTCGGCGTGGGGTGCCCTGGTCATGTCGCTTGCCGTGGCGGCCGCCAGGCTCGGTGTTGAGACCGGCAGCCTGCCGGCCGCCCTGACGGGCCGTGGCAACTTCTCAGGAGGACCTGGCGTGGCGGCGACGGCAGGGAGTCCTTGGTCGGCGTCTTGTGCAGCTTGAGACGTAGTCTCTGCGTCGGAGTCGACTTGGGGCGCGCGTAGCGCGCAGCGATCGGCGGCAGCCTTGGCGGCTGGCCTGGCATTGGCGTTCGAGCTCTGGCTGGGTTTCTTGGTGTGGTGTGGGCCACACCAACTGAGAGGTGTGCCAAGTCTGCGACGTGTGGCGGTACGTCGGTCAGAGCGTCTACGAAGCCGTCGTCGTCGTTGACCGACGACTGGCTGGTAACGCTTATCGATTCTGGTTGGTTGGTTGGTCGTGTTGTACATGCACCTCTATTGCTACTAACCTCCACCGGCGCGGTGGGAGGCTCTCCCAAGCGCAGCCTCATGGCCAACTTAGGAATGTAAGTAGAAAAGAAGGTACTATAGAAATGATCCTGTAAAAGTACGGTCTTGATTTGGAATTGTGTAAATGCGCTTCAGCCAGTAGGATAGAACGTCCCTCACGGGCATTATGGGGTTTTATTCATCTATGTCCTAGTTGTATTGCCACCAGTTGATAAGGACATTATTGAATGTTTGTCAATTCATTCTGGACACAATGAGCCCGATCTTGAAAGGCAACGTTGCTTGACACGGCCAACTCGTTCTTGCGAAGGTCGCTCTCAGGAACAACGCCATAGTGCGCCAGCGTCAAGTGCAGAATGTACAGGCTCCACACGAAAAGATGTCCCTGCAACGTGCCAAGCTGCGTCTCCAACAGGCGAATCGGTGAGAATCCAAACTTTCTCGGCACTACAATCACCAGGCCCGCAAACGACACAGACTCAATGCCCGCATACGATACAATGCTAGCCACCATTCTCGTGAGTTTGTGCGGCGTTAAAGTCGCTGTATGGGGATAATACGCAGCCACTGGAAACTACCGAGAGATACAGCACATACACAATCGGCAGAATGAACTCCACGTACTCGGCCATCAACACGAACTCCGAGTGGAAAAACGCTTGCAATGCATCCCACACAGCCTCCTCTGTCGCTTTATGCGCTAATGCTGCTCGTAGGTCCGCCCCGGAAACAGTACTTGGATCCATAAGCGTAGAGGCGAATACTCTCCGAGGCACCGAGGTTTCTATCAGGTTAGCTCGGTTGTTAACCTTTGTTGACTAATTAACTTGGCGTGCTTGGTGATGTTTGGCGAACGCTCGACCCCCGTGAAAGCTTAACATCGAATTCACGTCAGCAATCGTCAAGTTTCTTATTGAACGCAGTGAAATGCCCGGTCTGGAGGATACTCGCGTTTCTCGTCGATATGCAGCCAAGTCCTCCATAAAAATTCTGGTTTCGTCTGAAAGTGGCAGCGGATACGGGGCAAACACGCGAATCTGTCGAGACTTTACCGTCTTTGGTCGTTGCAGAACCTCTCGAAGAATGGCTGGCACATCGTCAAGGTAATGCATCGACTGCAGAGCAGTCGTTCCATTTGCACCAAATTGCTCTCTCGCGTGGGTAACGTTTCCTCGGTGAAAAATGTCCCGAAGTGCCAGGATCACGTGGGAGCCATCGTAAGCCATGGCAAGAAGCGTCGTTACAATGGAAGTACGAAGAAAACATTGAACACGTCCACGGAGAAAATCACGGTTGGTCCCACGTATTCTTGGAGGTAGCTTGGCTGCATTGGCGAAGACTTGTTTGATGGCGAACTTCTGCAGACGCTTTTCCACTCCGAGTACGTCTTGATGGCCGAGTACATTGAATTTATGCTTCCGATGCTCTACGGGCTGTACCTTGCATCGCTGTACCAGCTGCCGATTGCTGCGTACTATCCGCATACAGCGTCACTAACCCCACACAAATCTGCATCGATGCTCGTGAACATCACGATCTTCGCTATGATCGAGTTCGTCTCGTTCCTGGGGCTATTGGCTTTGCTGCGACGAAAGTTTGGATTTTCACCATTGTACCAGTTGGCGTTCGTGCTGGAGACGCAAGTGCGTACGTTGCAAGGCCATCTCTTCGTCTGGACGCCGTTCATCCTGCACCTGACACTGGCGCATTTTGGTACGAAAAATCCCATTGTTGATGTTTTTCAAAACTTACTTACAGTTGATGTTTGATGTATCAAAGGAGTCGATTTCAATGTACATTTCGACTGAGGCGATCAGCAAAATCAATTCACTTCAAAACAATCAGCAAGACCACCAAGAACAAGATGTTGACGACTGAATCGACAAGTTCGATGCGTGATGATGAAAAGACGGCTTCGCTCGAGGATGTTTTGAAGGCCAACGGAGAAGATTATCTGTTGTCCAAGATCCTGACACTTGCTGTCAATGTGGAAGACAATCCGTTGCTGCTGGTCGGATGGCAGGACGTGGAGCTCTTTGTCGAGGCCATTCGGACGGGTCAAGATCGAGCTCTAGCTGATGGAGGGGCGCCACTACTTCCTGGTGCGCTGGGAATTGAGCTGGAGTTGATGTCCAGACCTTCAAAATGGCCGTTCTGGACTACGCACGAGCCGAAGGAGCTCCGGATCGCCTTGGTACGTCGTGTCTCCCGTGCTCGCAAGAGCATTATGGCCGAACAGCGATAATGCTGGACAAACTGGACGCGGACCCATGGATTGAACGTGTCAAAACCTTCGCAGTGGCTGGAGCGCTGCCGATCACGTTTGTCTACGTGCCACTTCCACGCTCGAACATTCTCGTCGTTGCCACTGCACCAAGTCCGAACAGCTTGTGGGGACAGTTTTGTCCTCCTGGTAGTGCTTCAGTTTAGTGAAGTACGGCAGCCCAACCGCAATTGATTCATTTTCTGCGCTCTCATTAGCACTACCACCCAATCCTCTGGTCATAATTCATCGACAACGTTTTCCAAGTTGATTTCCATCTTGACATTCAAAAGAACAGCAAGGCGATGGCGTCTACGGCTTTGCTGGAGGATGTACTGAAGAGCAACGGAGATGAACACTGCTACAACCAGATCATGGAGGAAGAAGGTGGAGCGCTTCGTCGACGTCATTCGGATGGCTCAAGAGCAAGCTCTGGCTGCAGGACTCGTGCTGCCACCTGGTCCGCTTGAAATTGATTTTAACACGGACGTGCAGACCATCAGAAGGGCAGTGCTCTATCCACGTGTCAAAGGAATTGATTCTCGTTTTGAGATCTCGTGTCTGCCGACCTCGCAATGTCAACTTGGCCAAGTGGTGCAGAGCACGTCAGAGACGTCGGAGCGTTTGGAGATTCCATCACGTATATCTACGTGCCGCATCCTCACTCAAACACTCTTGACAGAGCCATGAGACGCCTTCCGTATCGTTTGTGGGGGTTGTTAAGGTTTTCAACGTCCATTTCAACTAATGTTACGAGACAAAAAATAGCTGGCGACTTCACGACTCGACACGAAATGAATTCCACGCGTAAGGTCCAGCCGTCCCAACTCGGAACTCGAGAGCGAAATGGCAAGTCTCTCCCAGGATTTCGACGCTTCTTGTGGGTTACCGTCTCCTTTTTCCGTCGAGTTAGAGCACATTGGCACCACGTCCAGATTGGTCATCGATCCCATTACTCAGTCGAGAGACTGCTCTCATTTCGAGACTACTGCGAACGAACGTCAGCCACTTGAGCTTTTCTCGTGTGTGTGTTCACTCCAGTTCCAGTCTTAATCGTCGTGCTGTTGATCGAGAGTATCCTCTCAAAGACCCAGACTTGGGGTGGAAGGCCAACTACACGCTCTGTATCCGGGTCTTTATATCGAGCTTTTTCGTGGCCGGTGGGATCGTCTTGTTGGCCAAGGCGGTGCTGGAAGACGGCGCCGTGTCGACTACTCAATGCTTTAACATCGCTGTGGCTTCCGCTGTATTTTACACTGCGTTGGGAATTTTGCTTGCTGCGACGTGGAAGTTCCCGATTCCGTTTGGAATGGTATTGATGGTGTTTCCTTTCGTAAATGTCATCATGGGTCTACTTATCATCAGCATTAGTCCTCAGGTCTTGAAGACCAACCTCAAGCTTCAGAACCAACTGGTCCGGCACATCATCTCGTCCACGGTGCAGTCGCTTCTGGTGGTCGCCTATCCGACTTTCAACGCGATTTTCCTGCAGCTCTCAGGAATCGAGCAAGCTGGCTTTATCTGTATCTTGCCTGTCATCAAACTCGCGACGAAGCAGGTCATCGCTCGAGTGTCCACTCATGTGGAAGACTGCCTCGGAGCCGTCATCGTATTCTCAGTCGACGTTTTCAACGTCCTGTACGTCTCCATTTGCATGCAGACCGCCCGATCGCCTCTTACGACCACGCTGATCATGTCTACCGACGTCTGCCACATTGTTATGGTGCTCCAATCCATTTACGCTCAAACCAACGAACCTAAAGACGAAGAACGCAAGCTCTCATTCCGAGGCCATCAAGAAGTCACCTCTATCGAAAGAATTCTGTCGCTGCTCAAGTCGCTGAACAAATGCAAACCAAGACGCAAACCGTACCGAGGGCCGATTCGCATTTCGGCGCCATTCAAGCTGCCGATCTCGCCGCCTAGCAAAGGCTTCCTCGAAGAATTCCGTCGCATGTGGGAAGTAGTGGATGAACCAGTTGCTACTTTAATCGCAGCAGTAAATTCAGGGCCGACGACCAGTTCAATTCCAGCACAAGAAGCGAAACAAGAATCGCTAGAGCAATCTCTCGAATTTATGGCCAAGACCAACAGCATCACACCAGTAATGTCTGCTGACGCTTCAATTGAGGGTTTTAGTGTGCCAAAACTCTATCGAAGTGGGAATTTGAGCCAAGTCAGTAGCGTGCGTGGTCAAAATCCCAGGCCGAAGCTCCACGTCGTCTTGCCATCGAGAAAGCAACTGAGGAAGGACTCCAGCTCTTTTTCACTGTGAGTACGTCATCCTGACCGAATACGCCGAGTGTATGCTGCCAATGTTCTACGCCGGGTATCTCTTCGGCATGTTCCATATGCCAATACACAAGTACTATCCATCCACACGGTCGCTGACATCAGCCAAAATGGCGTCCACGCATCCAATTGGTTGTCTACGGCGCTCTGGAATTTCTGTCCTTCGTGGGGCTGCACATTTTGATGAAAAGGAGACTCGGCTACCCTCCAGTTTATCAACTGTCGTTTGTACTGGAAACGCACGTGGTCTTGGTGCAGAGTCTGCTGTTCGTCTGGGTCATCTTCATCGTGCCGTTGACGCTGGTTCATTGCGGTAAGAATCTCCAGCACGCCGTCAATTTTTATTGTCGCTAACAGCGAATTCTGGTTATTTGCCAATGCAGGTGTCGATCTCGATGCTCCGTTTAAATAAGACCGAGGAAATTCGCGTCGAGTGACGTTGGTTTTGATAACAGTTCGTCATCACCCCTACTTTGAGGACTTCCAGGTGAGAATAGCTGCTAGTGTCACTGATAAAAATACGGACTTCATGGGTATTGTTATTTTGCATGGACAGAGTCCTTCTGGATGGTTTTCACGCACCGAGTGCAGCCGTTGAGTGCATCCTCCGTCAGTGACGACTCTTCCTTCCGCTCGGACACGGAAACGGGCTTACTCGACGTATTTGTCTCGACGTACCATGAGCTGGCGCTAGCTTGGCATCGCAGTCAGATTGGCAACCGTCAGTTCTACTCGGTCGAGCGGATGCTCGCGTTTAAAGACTACTACGAACGAACGTCCACGACTCAAGTCCTCGCTGTCTGTGTTTTGTATCCGGTGCCTGCTTTCCTGACCATGTTCAGTTTTGAGTGCATTCCGCTACGAGACCCTGCGGACGGGTGGGAAGCCAACTGGGCGTTGTGGCTCCGAATGGCAATCTCGTGCTTCGTTATTGCCGCTGGTATGGTGTTCCACTTCAAAGCAGCGATCAATTTCGACGTCATCTCCAACACTCGGACGATCCTCACGGCCGCTGTGACCTCAGTCTTCTACACGGGCTTGTCCATCGGAATTGCTGCTGCTTGGAGATTCCCCATCCCATTTGGTTTGGTTCTCTTAGCGCTGCCTTTCGTCAACGGACTATTTGTGGTGAATATCGGAATTCAAATTGTCAAGGCGAATCCCCAGCTACGACAGCAAATTGTCGCGCACTTGTCGGTGGTCAGCGCTCAGTTGTTGCTGGTAGTCATCTACCCCATTTTCAGTGCCATTTTCATTCGACTCTCAGATTTCCAGCAGGCAGTCTTTGTGATGGTTCTCCCCACGTTAAAATTCACACTGAAGCAGACGATCGCGAGGGCGTCGCCGCATTTGGAGGAATGCGTCGCCAGCATCATTGTCTTCACCGTCGACGTGTTTAATGTGCTTTACGTGGTCATCTGCATGCAGACGGCGCAGTCGGTGCTCACGACAATCTTGTTAATGACGTCGGATGTTTTCCACATTTTGCTGGCTCTGCGCACCATTTACTACCACACGCACGTGATTCAGCAGCACCACGAGCGTGCAAACACAATTTGGAGACTCCATCATCCTCTCAACTATCTGGAAGGGATGCCAGCAATGATCCGGGAAGCATTCAGTAAACCGCAGGACGAGTACTCAGGACCGGTTCGAGTCTATGCTCCTTTTAAACTTTCTCTTTCGACAGATAGCAAGACATTCCTGAACAAAATCGCTGGAAGGAGAGGAATTCAAGTAGCAGCTACAAATCAAACGCTAACGTTGAAAGCGGGGCCTATTGTGGATGAAATTTCACGCTGTATCGAAAAAACGGTAGTTCGGGTAACAAACCAGTTCGTGTGAAGCATTCGACTACCGGCACACTTATTCCTAGCACTTTTGCTCCGACTCAGTTGCTGCTTCCGCCGTCCAAACCCCTCAGATCAAACGTTCACGATCCGTGAAAAGGAAAGTATCGCAAGCAAGTCCAGCGCTGCTGCCCTCGCGCTCTCTTCTTGAGAATTTACGCCGAGCTTCGCTAGTGCCGGTCGGTGCCGGTCCGTTGACTCTCGATTCAAGCGCTGAAGAGGCTGTGGAGGAAGGACTTCAGGCTTTATTCCACTGCGAATATGTCATTTTGGCGGAGTACGTTGAGTGTGCGCTGCCGCTGCTTTATGCCGTCTATCTTGCCGGGTTATTCCACCTCCCGACTGCAGCCTACTATCCGCATACGAGGAATTTATCGCACAAGAAAATGACGACGACCGTCGCCCAGTTGATCGTGTACGGCTCGCTCGAATTTGCGTCGTTCCTTGGTCTCCACGTAATGCTAAAGCGCAGATTTGGCTACTCGCCGATTTATCAGTTGGCATTTGTCCTGGAAACGGAAGCAGCTACAATTCAAGGCCATCTCTTCATGTGGATTATCTTCATCCTTCAACTCACGCTGGTGCACTACGGTACGACAGTTTTGGTGTCTGCTAAATTGTATAATGGTGCTAACTGTTTTTCATCATGCCTGTAGGCGTCGATATCAACGTACCATTATCGTAACTTCTTAGTTAAATAGAGTTGATTTATCCTAGTGGACCCACTCGAAACGGAAAGTAAAGTCCACGCCGTGGTGCTGTAATGTGAACTGAAGGATGAATACGATCCAAACAAACAGTCGGCTCTGTAATTGAACAGTGTGGGTCTCGAGAACAAATGCCAGCAGGTAGAGCGAAGATAACCCGAGTTTGCGCTTCACCGCACCATGCATAACCACCAACGAGACGACTTCTAAAGCCACGTAAACGCACAAATTTGTCAGTGTGGCCTGGAGTCGGTCCGGCGTAATGTCTTGAGTATGTGGGAAATACTCGTGCGTTGGAAGGAGACACAAAACCTTCAAGTAAATTCCGTAGAGAATCGGCACAGCACATTCGACGTATTCAGCCAACGCGAGGTACTCGCAACGAAAGAGCAGCCGCAGCGTGATCTCGACGATCTCAACCTGCTGCATCTCCTTCATCAGTTGCTCGCGTATCGCTTCTGCTTGTGAGAATCGTCGTCCTGACCATCCGGAAATCAAAGGAAACTCTGCAGAGCTGCTGGCGATGGTTTTGGAAGTGGCTTTAGTCGGGGCTTCAAGGTTGGCGAACGTGAGCTGCTGAACTGCCAGTTTGTCCAGCACTCTACATTGGCTGGCTCGGATCGTTCCAACGGAGTGTTTCAGCGGCGACCGCACTCGGATTAGTTTACCCTTCTTGGTCCGGAACATGCGGAGGTTCTGGCAGGTCGACATGACTGTCGACACGAGATCTTCCGAGTAATGCTTCAGACTCGGCGTCGTCTTAACCAACAGCGAGTGTTGCTCTCGAATCGCTCGAGTGTGGATTTCTAGATCGCGAAATGCAGCGATACCATGCACAGCATCAAGGCCGATAATTATGATTGTCGCGAAGCCAGAGTTTGCGGCCTGCATGCATGTAGCCACGTACAGCGCGTTGAAGACTTCGACCGAGAAGACTGTAACGACGGGAACGTATTCTTCCAAGTGGGAGCAAGCCCAAGCGACCACGTTTTTCATAAAGAGTTTCGTGACTGGAAGGACAAGCACTAAAGCTGCTCGATGGACAGGGTCGTAGAGTCCGTTGAATGCTGGATAAATCATGGTGAGAATCGCTTGAACGCCCATGACGTACAGTTGGAATTTTAACTCTTCTCTCAACGTTGGATTTTCCTCAAAGTTCTTGCGGCCGATTGCACAGTACAGCACACAGAGATAAACCACAAAGCAAGGCCCCACGCCCAGGATAATACCGAACGGAACGGGGAACACACTCGCAATCCCCATCGTTGTCAAGACGTAGACAGTAATCGAAACCATCCCGATCCCAAGACACCGTACCATCGACAGCTCCAAACCGTTGACCAAATCCTTTATCTGGTACGTTAACCCCATGTTGGTGATCACGCCACTGACGAAGAAGCGAATCCAAAACATGTAGTTCGCCTTCCAGCCCAGATCAGGATTTTTTAGCGGAATGCACTCGAGCAGAACCGTCACCAAAAGAGGCGGCAATGGGGTCAAAAAGCAGACCAGTAAGGCTCGAAAAACCGAAGTCTTCTGGCAATACGCTTGGAACGCATGTAGTCTCTCGACCGAGTACATGCCACGATGTCCGATCTATAGGTTGTTGCAGTTTTCTGAAAGGCGCTGAAATATGTTCACTATTCTCGTGCAGCACGAAAAATTGTCGAAGTTGTTACTATTTTCCAAGATGGCGAGTTGCGGACGCAGCACCGAGCTGAAATTAGCCTCAGCGACCAACCTGATGACGGCTTGACAATTTTGGCGAGTTTTGGCCGATCTAACGTTTGTTTCCAATAATTAGAATTGAGAATAAGTAAAATTGTAGGACATCAATTATGCTGTAAATATGGTCGACTCCACTCCAGACAGAACTTATCCGGTGTCGAAGGCCTTTATGGTCACTGTAGCGTTGAGGAAGCGAGTTGGAGAGCAACAGGAAGCTGCTCGACGACAAGATGTAAACGAGATCTTGTGACTGTTGGAGAAAATAACGAAGTATATTTGCTTTAAACCCCCGAAAACCACGTCCCCGACGGATCGCCAATACAAAATCCTATACAAATCTGTCTGTGACACATAATTCGTACGTAATGCTTTCGCTGTCGAAAAGTTCACCATCGTCTGAGACAGCATCACCCACGAGCGTGGACACAAACCTGGTTTGTCTTTTTCACTTACTGATTCCAAGTTCAAATGTGTTTCCATGGGACTTCCTAAATAGTCTCACCACTCCTGCTTGGACCTCCTTCTGCAGAACGGCGGCTGCACAAATATCGGGTTTAAAGCTTGTAAGTTCGGGTAATTTGGTAAGCTCTCCAATAGCATTTTAACCATGTCGATGCCGTTCATTGCATACTTATATGCCTGCGACTCTGTCCGGATGTAAAACACCTTTCTCATGTGTAGATGTCGACGGTCCCTGCAGCCCTGTCATACTGAGAGTCACGTGAGGGTAGCCTCAATTGAATTCCAGGACGACTTGGCGTCGCCAGATAATATCGTGCGCTAGTGAAGGACAACAGGGACAATATGACCGAGAGGACGTGATCTCTTTGAGTTTGTGTTGCCGCTGCTGACAAGACACGATATTTGCGTTAAAAATGTCTGATCACGTAACTAGCGATCTAATTCAATCACTTCTCATTTTGCACATTCTTGAGAAGCACAACACAACAACGATAGAGTTGCACCTCCACCTGCCCTCAACGTTGCAGCCCAGGGCCTGTACGCATTGTGCGGGATTTCACTGTCGAGTTGATCTTGTTTTCAGACAAGTCACACAAGTCCACACACCTCAGTACTGGCTGTTTTGTCCCCATTTTAGTGGAGTGGAGAAAGTATAGCGGTACTGACGTCCCCATCATGTGCATGAAGTAGTTGAGGAAAAGATGAGTGGGCTTTTTTATCATCATCGGCACTACAATAGTCGCCTCGTCCTATGGCGCGCTAAAGATGATCTTTCGTTTCAGCTGCAGCTACCGCTGGGAGGAATCGAGCCTTCCTTCACTGATAACAGCCTGCTATCCCGTTAACCCTTCAAACCCCGTCGGATGTGCGAAGTCTATTTAAGTTCGATGCGATGGTGATCCAGCATAATTTTATATAGAACTTTGTGGACCAACCCTAAACTAAACTCTGTAAGTACAAAATTACTCACGAATATAACCCAATCGCATAACAAGGCGCGCGCACGACATATTCTGCCATATATGGCTTGACAAGCCAAATTGATCGTGACATGTTGGAGAAAGCCATATAGCACATGGGAATTTTATCGCAACAACCTGTCCTAATTCATTCATCCTGGTCAACACGGCAGCAGCGGTGCATCTGCTGAGGGCCTGGACGCCGATCGTGAATGCGATGAAGCTCGACAAAATAGCCGTACAAGGGAGTCGGCGTAGCGCTGAGTTGAGAGGAAGAAGGCTTGTGGTTGAGATCGGAAAATGAAAAGCAAGTGTGTTGGGGTTAGTGCTAGCTGCTGGTGCTCTCTCTCTCTCTCTTCGTTCCTGTCCACTAAACCTCCTGTTCTTATCTTTGTAGCCAGTTCTGAATAGAAACCCGCCACCGTAAAAATACGCGCCCGCCTCCCTTAAACACACGCATTAGTCGTACGATTGTACGCACATGTCCAAGTCGTATGACTTGTACGCACACATGTGTACGCACACCAGGGTCGTACGATTGCGCCCCACGCAAGCGTGTGACAGTATACTCGCCAACAGCCGTTTCATTCTTCTGGTGTGTCAATTTTCAAAGCAGGTATTGGGAGGCCTCTCCCACAACACGTGGTATTCCTGCTACCAGAACCAAAGTTGTCCATTCACTTAGCGAAAAAGTAGCGCAAGAACAACGTACCATACGGGAGCACTCGACACAGAACCACTTCGTATATTTAAGCGGCTTCACGCGGTGCATCGCGCACACCTGGGATGTGCGTCATTTACCTGTCGCTCTGCCCCTCATCATGCTCGTGTCTCGTTTGACGGGGCACATAATGCTCTCTGTCTGTAGCCTCTTTGGGGATTTTTATCTGCACAGATACAGCAGCTGCTTCAATTTCATCGAAATTTACGTTGTCGATAGCTAAATTTTGCTCATGCAGCAAAAAATTCTGTGGTGGTGAGTAGTTTCGTTCAAGTGATCGTGATAAACGATGAACGCATTCGCCAAAGTCTTGTCGATCAGTTCGAAAAACAGAACGCTGTATACTTGCATTCGTACAGTGCTGATAGTCTCGAATGAGTACTGGGACAGGAAAAATTTGCCTCTCGTGGCCGGCTCTACGCAGTAAATAAGCGTTTGGTGTGCCATTTGAATCCTCGCCTGCTCCTGCAGCTGATAAAACGTACCGGTATTTAGTCGGCATTCAATGCACTATACAGCTTGATCAGGTGTGACGATTACTTCTATGTTAATCTCTGTATTCATAGACTGCATTGTCGTCAATGCGAGCATACGTATTACACAAGTGGATTGACAAGAAACGAGATGAGGAGAGAATCATCATTGTCTCTAACTCTATAGCCTTTGGCTGGACCAAATATTTACAGATAGACGACTGATCAGACATCCTTTGGTTCTTGTTTCTCCCAAACATTTTTTTATTCTAGAAATAGGGAGCAAATGAAGATTAGTGTATCATAGACGATTGTTTTGTCCTAAAATCTAGGACAAAATGACCATTTCCTCATCGAGTAGTGGAGTTCGTTTAGGGACCACGCTCAGACAGAGCAAAACTGAGTATATTGAATCGACGAAGACGGCCACTGCTTAGAGCTGTGGGTAGCCCATTGAAGATGTAATCTTCCGTCGTCGTCGAACACTCGACTGCCCCGGAGCTGCCGTGGCCATCATTTCCGCGAGCTGATCTCTTGACGCCGCATCGATGTGGATGTACTGCTGAAAGCAGCCGCTCGCCCAACGACCTTGCAGCTTGATGGTTGAGTCATCGCAACCAGCTTGGAAGAGAACCGTGGCGCCGCCGGCACGAAACGAGTGAGTACCATATCTTGAGCTCTCGTAGCCACGTGCTTCTGCCGCTTGTTTGATCGCCCTGTCAACAACCCTGGCTGGCAGAATGGCGTTATCTGCCCAGCATAACGGTGCGTGCGGTTGGAAACGGGAGTTTTCCTTCAGCAGCGCCAGCGCCGCCCTCACCGGGCACAGCCATGGCGTACCCGATAGTGCCATAGTTCTTGAAGTTGCTACACCTAGTTGATCAGTCTTACTGCCTCGAAATGTCAGTGTCACGCGGTGCATTTCGCTCTTCCTGTTCGTTCTTTGGCCCTGCTTATCAGAGATGGTGACGTCGCAGCGGCGGATGACGAACCATGACGCTGATCCCTTGGTTCCGAGATACTCTGACCTTCACAACACGAAAAAGTAGCCCAAGACAGCAGCCCCCATGTAACGCGGTCGCGGGGTGATTTAAAGTCGAGGTCCCGTCGGATTTGCCGGAGAAGATTGATGGTGACCGGTTCTCGATGTTGTGGTGGTGCTGACATCCTGCGCATCCCGAGCAGAGCAAAGCGATGTCCCTCGGAGAGTCGAACTGGGTACCCGTAGAGGACTTGATGATACCACGAGATGTGGCTGCACTTGGACAGCACGGTAGACGGAGCGTTGGCGACGGAGGTTGGTTCACCGAGCCAGCAGGCAACGGCGAAGAGAGCGAGCTGGAGCGATTGTCTATCCGGTTGTCGCGAAAGGGGACAGGGTTCGTGTCGGTGGCGACGCCAGTCGCACCACTGTTGCCACGTTCGATCGTAGAGTCTTCTGGAGCTTGGGGCCAGTGACGCGGCCTGTAGGGCGACGAGAACGTGGTGTAGATCCTCGGAGGCGCGACGGTACTGGAACCTGGGACCAGGAACACACTGCGTTAGTAAATACTTCCCGGTGAGTGGGGTGACTGAGGCGGCTGCTTGCGTCCGCCACGACGTTAGAAGCCCCCGACAAATGTTCTGTCGTGACACGAAGACGCCACGTCGCTTCCGCAAAACCAATACTACGGTTTAGCTCTTGGGCTAACGGATGGCGAGCCGACAGCTCGTTGGTCCTCGAGACCGTGGTCCAGTTATCGCACCAGCAGCGAATGTGCGGCCACTGCGGCGCATGTGTGGAGTGCCATGACGGACCAAAGATCAGTCAAGCGAGTGCAACTGCAAATTGCTCGCGAATGTTGGTGTCAAACGCCGGGTTGGTGACTTCGACGTCATCAAACAGGAGCACCAAATAGCGTGTGGAGCCGGGATCGAGGACACACAGTCCTTTGCTACTGGCATCCATGTACACGTGAACATCAGGCTGTGGAAGAGATCCAAAAATCCGTGTCAGTACACCTTCAAGCGCATCGGAGCGCAGGATGGTGCTGAACCACTGCAAGTCGTCGGCTACCCACAACGAGATGATGGTGGACCCGTGTGGTGGGACCGCGATACACAGCGTTTGTAAACGCTGGTAAAATGGGCGCACCGCTCGAAGACACGTCGCCACTGACGTAGGTTGCCCAGGAGTTTTTGCAGATCTCGTGCAGAAATACGAGCGGAGGAAACAGCAGCATGAATACGTTGTAGAACCTTGGTAATTTTCTCAGGTTGCGTTGTCATCGTTCTGGCCGCGCTGTCCCAATCGAGACCAAGCGCAAAGAGCTTGGTATCCCACACGGTGAACTTGGATTCATTGATCGCCGCGGGGCCGAGTACGGCTAGCATAGCCAACCGGAGAGTATCTTCTGCGATCGCACACCGCTCATCCAGGTTCGGCTCCACCATGACGTGGTCGTCGACCCACTCATAAGGGGAAAATGGGGCCATGTAGTGGTGGCCCGGCCGCATGGTTGCCGGTGACTCGCGCCCGACTATGTGGAGATGGCTAGCCCAAACACGCTGTAGAATGCAGGGGGCCGGTCCACCCGAATGGCGCCAACAAATCCACGACACCTGCCTTGTCTTGACGAATTCGACCACCCATCCAGTGCACGTCGTCCGCATGCTGGCGGAGGTGGCAGAACGCGCCTTGAACATCACCTTTGAGAAGGAGAATATGCACACTCGGGTAGACTTCCGCCAGGACCTCAATACGCTCAGCAAAAACGCTAACGTACTGATATTTCACATCCGGCAGTGATTCTTGGACAGTATAGCTGTTGGCCGATTCGCCAGCAGGGAAGGCGAGATTGTGGATTAGGCGGATCGCGCCCGCGTCACGAGCAACAGCTTTTGGAACGGCTCCAAATGGGCTGATTGCAACGTACCACTCAGTGAGTACATGTTCATCGATGACCAAGTAGGTTCCAGCCATCTCGTCCTCGCCAATCTTAGCGGCGATGCCTTCAGCGTGTTGATTGGCCGAACGATGATTAGGTGGCGGGGGCTTCGACGGTAGGAACGACCCTAACCATTCGGCTCTAAAGCCATGCAGCGCGATCCAGACCATCAACTCGGGGTGCTGATAGCCTTGCAGAAGTCGATGGTACGTTGCTGGGTTTAGCGCTTTTTCGGTCGGATGTCGTCTTTCGTTTCACCCCGAACCAGGCGAACAAGTTCTGGTAGCAACATGTTGCTTTTGCGCTCCAACTGGGACAACGAGTGCTGCTTGGATAGACCGTAGTGGGGAGCGCAGATGCCGTATTGCTGCAGAACGCTGTGAAGGTGGCGACGCGTGAATTGAGATGTCAGTGCCCAATCACGAAGTAGCCGCTCTTGCACTACGGGGTACATAGGTACGTAGCCCAGCGTCGGCGACAGCGGTACGAGTCACAGATGGCGGAGGTCGTGGCAGAGGCCTCCAAAGCGTTGGTTGATGTAGGCGCGCAACGGTTGCGGGAGTTTTGCGGATGGCACAAAGTGCTCTCGGCTCTTAAAGAATTGGCATTGGACGGGCCGCCCTGGAGCCTCCGCACATTCTTGGGCCGAGATCGAGCGCATGTTGAGCTGTCGGCCGTGGTGGCGAGGAATTAGCTCTTGAACCTTGGGGGGCTGCCTCGGACAGGCGTGGAAGGCTCATATTCGCGCGAATACGTCGTTGCTGATTGCGATTACGGCTTGAGCGGTTCCTTGGTGACTGCGACGAAGCGGTCTGTGCGGGTCAGAGGTAAACTGGGCCCGTGGTGCGACTCCATGAGCTGCTCCACCTTCCTGGATGTAATGAGCTGGTTAAGTAGCTGGAGATCTGGATTAGAGGGCACCAACTTATCCTGGACGCACACACGCGTCTCTTCACCAAACAGTACGTCGTTGTGAGCGCATGTGCGGTAGTCATTCAGAAGCTTGCTCAACCAATAGACAAGGTACTTGAAGTCGTCCGGTATCCGCAGCGAGATTCCCATCTCTGCTGCACAAAGCTGTACATGGCTTCGACCAGGTTGATGGCATCTTCCGCGCAGAAAGCCGCACAATACATTCGCAATCCGGCTAGTGCGGACAGGATGTCGTCGACGTTGCGCTGACGGCGCCTCCGACAAGGGCACCGTAGACGAAAAATTCTTGCATATTCACGGTCGAAGACATCACCTGCGCCATCCGTGCGAGGGTGTCGAGCTGCGCAAGATGCATGATCGACAAACCGCGCACCCCAAACTGGAAGTCGTAGAGGCGAAGCAGGACGCCGGGATGCGGAGCGAACGTGACTGCGGTGTGGTTCAGCTTTTCGTCAACAAAATCATGTGCAGACGTACCTGCGTAAACCGCTGCAGAGACCAATTTGTGCATGCGACGATGAGCTTGGAGAGGCTGGAAATTGGACTTCGGTTTCTTGCCGTTGCCACCCGAAGCCTCGTCCAGGCTGACTGTCCGTCAGCGCTTGAGATGACTATCACTGCCACGGCGACGAGCCAGCGTCGCGAGATAGTGGTCGAAAAATTCGAGAAAGTATTGTAGATCTGCTGCGAGACGAGCATGACGGTCGGTATCTGAGCCAGGAGATGCACAGGATGATCAGCGCTAGGATAGCGCTAGGAGCGGCCTCCACGTCGCTGTTCGAATCAAAGAAAGATCCCGAGGGTACCGACGGTGTCGCAACCATAACTTGAGGAGCTCTTCGGACTCGCGGGGTCGTCGAGCGGACTGGCGGAGGGAGGAAAAAGTCCCCGCCAACTCCAGCGCGTACTGATCTGCTAATACGCTTGGTCGAGCTTTTATTGGCGAAAACGAAGTCAACGGCGTGTTGCAACGGAAAGAGGTGCGACGTCGTGAGCGCAGACGCCCACACGCACTCACGTGTGCCGTCGGGAACAGCCTCAGAAGGAACGATGCCGTCAAGTAGCCTTGAAATATCGTGGGATGGGCGATTTCTGGGACTCGCGGAGTTCCCGAGGAGACGTGCCAGGATAGTTGCGTGTACCGCCTTGACACCAGAAATATCGAGCGCAGCGTCGATGAGAGCCGGACTCAGAAGTAAGGAAAGTATCGGTCCCGTTCGGAGTGCAGACTTCGCAGGGCAGGTCACTTGGTCCCCAGCGTGCGTCTGCAGGACCACCTTGCGGTTCCCAGCACGAATCACGTGACCATAAAGTCAGGCATTGTCGTGGCGAACGAAGGCAGCTTGGAGCGGGCCAGCGCGAGGGAGTTGTGTGGAGTGACGGGGTGCTATATGTTGGTACGGGTTCTTGAGACACTTGTTCGTTTCTCGGGAGAATTGTAAACTGACTGCACTACTGTGATGCTCGCTCCTGTTGAACGTTTTGGTCCACTCATTCTCTCTTGCAGAAAACATGTTTTCCTTGCGTTAGCACGCCGCCGAAAACTTGCCGAGTCCGTTATAATATATTGTGTACAGCGACATACTATAGCCATGTAGTGCTCTTCATAGAAAATGTATGTGGATTTTGGGTTTTAAGCTAGGACAACTCGTAAATAGGATATGTCATTACAGACACTTACTCTACCGGTCATTACATTGCGAGGGACAACAATAGATGGTAATGCGATAGGCAATTGGAGAAAAGAGCCAGATACCTACGAACATGGGCAACTGTTCCTGCAACTATCAATATTGGCATCGGTGTTGCTCACTAACTGTTTCCTTGTATTTGTCCTATCAATGGCAGCTGTTGGGGTTAGGTCAACCTGGCGTGAGTTTGATCTTAATATATGCGGCCCAAATAAGGCGCGAAAATGGACAGTCCACTTCTCAACACTATAACAGGAAAAGCGCATTAAAGAGTGCGGCTAATACGTTGAAATCTCCTGTTTTTCAATAATCGCAGTATGCTTTTCTCAATGAACGACAGGCTTAGCGGGGCCAGTCCAACTTGCCTAAAGCTAGGCAATCGATCTCGGTAGATTTTCAATTTAAGGCAAACGTTTGCCTTGATTCAAGTAGACCCAGTTATAAAAAGTCATTCCGACGAAAATAGCCTCTTTCGATAAAGTTCGATTCTTTTCTCTATCCTTTTATACACAAAACCTCGTAAAATCGAGGCTTTTTTCAGCAGCTAGAGCCTCGCCACATATAACACGGGATCGCCGACTTGGCGATGATGCTGCTCCTGCAGCAGCGCAGCACGGGATGACTGCATCGTCTTCTTCGCCTTTTTGGTCTTGCTTTTGTCGTGATATGGCATTGGGGCATCTTCTTGCTCTAACATCTCTTGAGCCAGTAGTCGGCCTGCAACAGTCTTCATTTTGCGTTTTTGCTCTTGTCAACGTGTTGAACAGGCAGCAGTAGTAGGTTGTGCTGTACGATTTTGCTATATCAAAAATATCCGTAGATAAGTGGGAAGAGCATCCATCCATTAGTAGAAGAAGCGGCCGCATCACGGTGGCAGGCACTGCAATGGAAAAGAAATGTAGCCACTTCTCAAACAGTGTGGCGGTCATGAACGCTTTATCTGTAGTGGTCACTGCGACTTCTCTAGCACCTCATTGTCGGCTTGTTGTCCCAGCAAAACGAAATGCGGCGGCACGACCAATCCTGTTGCGCTTGCGCACGCCACGAACGACAGGTGAAAGCTAGCAGTAGCGTTCGTGTGCCATACACTCCTCGACCCCGTCAGCACAAGTATTCTCGTTGTTTTGCGCGAGCTCTCAAACGCCGCCTCATCGATGTTGAACATTCGTCTCCTGTCCATGTCGCTCTCGATAACGACTTTAGCCGGAGACGAAAATATAATCGCCAAGTCCAAATCAGTGCGTTTATTTCGTACTGTTGACACTGCCTGTGAAATCACGAGCGCAAGTCAGGATAGCGCTCCAGAAATCTGACAAGCCTTCCTAATTGCCATTTTTCTGGATACAGGAACCCCGTCAAGTTGTCAAGCGATTATCCACTAATAAAGGCTTTTCTCAGCCTCTTGCGGAAACACCTAAGCTCGCCCACGCTTCTTGTCGAACTGATACGTTCCTTCGTTGCCTTCCAACCAGTGTCTTCTTTAAGCCATCGGTACAAATTACGAGTCGGAATGCCGGGCGCTTCGTGAAAAGCTTTTAGAGATTGCTTTCGCGTCGCCAAAACAGCGTCGGCCTTCTCCTGACTGGTGTAAGTACGTCTCATGGCGAAGAAGCGAAGCTGGTTTCAGAATGATCAGAAGCCACTGGCGGGAAAGCAAACGGATGGTTCTGTCGAAGGTTATCTCTACCAACCGCTGTAGCGCGTCACAGATTTCATCATGATTGTGAACCAAGTTATGCAGGTTGCCTTAAAGTGATGACGTTGACTATCTGGGTCGCATACCATAGATGCCTGATAATTGGTCGGGATGTCTTCAACAAAATCCAGAGCATTTAAACTGATTCCAAATATTGCCGAGGCAGTGAAAAGAATTTTACTTTCAACGACTACTTCCTTTTCTCCAGTAACACTTTTCGGATGGCGCAGATGCTCTACACTTCAGACCGATGACTCTCATACAGTCCTCGCATGTGAACCAAATAACTTAGCATTTAAAGCCCGTCGTAAGCTTTATTTTACCTCGGGTCAATCAAACCAAACGTGATTGCGTCTTTATATGGTGTATTACTGGCGCACTAGCCGTACAAACTCATTCATCAATTTAAAGCAGGGTATGCTCATCCAAGTCGCTTTGGTCGGCCTCGCGTACGTAAGCACGATGCTAACCATAGTTTGCATTTATGACCATTTGCATGTGGACGGTCGCACTAATTAGCACAGAAAATGAGAAAATACCCATCTTCTGATAGCGTTCCGACAGCAGGCTACAACTCGATCCCGGTGTTGTACGAGTGACCGGGAAGAAGAATCATCTTTTATTTGCCATGGCCACAGGAGGTTCGCGGCGGCATCATTTTGGCCGACGCAATTGTCAAACAAATTGAAACCAATGCCAGCAAGTGCCTTACCATTCCAAGCATCATGTTGTAGGGTAGACAAATGATACTGTAGCCGAAGACTGGATAAAACATCAGCACCGTTGCCCTGAGTTCATCATATTGTTTTTGGTGTTGGTCATTTCGGCGACAAATCCTAGATCATCAAGTTGTTATTGACGTCATCCACAAGGGCGGTAGTTGCCGTTAATTGAAATCTCTCTACCATAATCTTCCGCCTGATTTTTGAACGTGTGTCAAGGTATGAGGAACATTCACATCCGTATGGGTTTAGTGTGGCGGAATTTATCGATTGCGGTCCTAGCTGAAAATTCGGCGGGTGCTGTTGCCGTCTTGCGCAGCGTGAATATTCTGTTCTTTCCTTCACCAGAAGCGCCATTACGACACCGTTACTATACATCTGTGGTGTTAGCGCTGGAGTTGTTGCATCGCCGACTCTATCTTACAGGAATCATTTCGACGAACCGCTCGGGATATGCGGATGGGGTAATAACCTCGAAAACGTTCACAACAACCGTCTACCGGAGTCGCCCAGGGGAGCCATCAAGATGTGGCATTCCCGCAAACGACTCTTTGCATGTGAGTAAACAACAATCTTATCCCATATTTCAGTGCTTGAGGCGACTTGCTGTCCGGTCCTGCGTGGCATGGTTAAATATGTGATTAGGAAGTCACGGACCAAAAGTTCCATGAGGAACAGCACCGCGCTGCGTGCATGACCAACGCGTAGGCAAGCAGCCGCTTTTGTGGGGAGCGAGCACCCTGGCAGTCAGTAGTTGAATTACGCGGAGAAAAATCCCACTTGTGCCTCCTCATTGTGCCGATCCTTCTTGCGTAGGTTCTACTGGATTTCGCAAGCTCGTGGACTGACATTATGCATGTGATAGTAATTGATTTCCAGCTCAATCTTGCTCTACAAGATTGAGCAACAGTGCTAACATGAAATAGAAGAACAGCATTAGAGAATATTAGGTGCCACGAAGCACACTAGCACTTGGATCGTAGAGATTTGCGCCAAACTTGGATTCATCTGTCCAACAAAAAGCAACATGTTAACACACGGTATCTGGATAAGTTTTGGCAGCAACTCATCATTCTCCCAACCAGTTTAACACATCGCGCCATTATTGTTGGTTGCCTGCAGAAAAGTTCTCAACAGCAGATCTCGCCGACACTGTCTTTCTTACCCGACGGGCATACCAACTCCTGTCTCACGGTCCCGCTGCTTTCATCGATACCCGAGTTTAGGACGGTATTCTTCGCTGCATCACTATCCGCCACAAAGCACTAGTCGTCGTAATCCACACCAATCCCCGAAACCCGCAACGCAGCACAAATTTCGATGTCACTTCTGTCCAGATCGCCGCCACTTTCTTCTTCACTTGTCCATGGTTTTGCTTTCCGGCGGCAGGAATGTTGAATCTGAATCCGGCTCTTCATTGGATGTGGGAGAAGATGTTTTCTCTACGGCCCCATCCTCGCTGCTTGCTACAGCAGGCGTCCGCGATGAACTTGTACTTGAGTTGTCGGCACTACCGGCGGCAGCGCTAAGGTGTACAGCGACCACCATATAATGCAGTGTGCTTCGAATAGCGTTCTCCCAGAGGTCGGGGTCAGTGGTCCTTTGCCGTGTCGCGTCGCCTTGCCTGCTGGTTTTGATATACAACGCCCTTTGTCTCAGCACCGGCAACCGAAGTCGTGGCCACGCGGACACCACCCAGCAGCTTTCATTGTTTCACCTCCAGCTCCGCCACGATATGACGAAGGTGAATCAGCAAGGGCTGCCTTGGCCCCCTCACAGCAGCTTGTTGTACAGCGGCACTGCATTCAATACTGGTATCCCTCTCACAACGCTCCATCTCCAGCTGCTTCTTCTTCTGTGCCTCCTCGGTAGTGCTTGGGCGCCTTCCCAACTAGCAGCACCATCAACTTCCGTTTCTGCCAGTGAATTCTGAAAGGACAGGAGAGGCGCCGTTCGGCGAGCAGCAGATTCATATGGAGGATTATTGAGATAATGCATACATCCAACAAAGAGAAGATAAAACGTCCTCGAGGGGACTCGAACCCCCAATCCCCGCCTTCGGAGGGCGATGCCTTATCCATTAGGCCACGCGGACAATTGACACGCTTAGAAGGGATATTTAATATAAATCGGATACTATAGTTAAATATCGTTTCATACTGTGGTTATCCGTCCTGTAGAGTAGGTATTGCTTATCACCAAATTCAATACTCTTTGTTCCGTTTATAATCGTTCAGTGTTGATATGAAGTAACATTTCAATTCAACGAACTGAAATATTATGCTTTTGCTTTGTTGTTGTATTACGCTGAGAATTATCAGGTTTGTGCGTCCGACAGAGCACCAATAAGTAGAACTTTGAACTTCAATACATAAAATCAGATGTCCGCGTGGCCTAATGGATAAGGCATCGCCCTCCGAAGGCGGGGATTGGGGGTTCGAGTCCCCTCGAGGACGCTTTTTCATTAGCTGTAGAAGTATTTTACCTCAGAACGTGCACTGCAATTTTTGTTGGTCAGATCAACTATAGCACCCGCGGGATGGCAAAAAGCTTCTGAGCGGTGCTGTACAAGTACCTAGAGAGTTAAGAAGCACTCCACCTACTTTTAAGTGAAAGTAGCAACGCAAAACAAATGAACATGGCCACGTTTGACTCGTATCGCCACGTCCAATACATCGAGACAACCAATCATATCAAACTTTTCATGTAGCTTTCGCGAACGAAACGAAACCACGTCGTACAGAATATTCTGAGCGTGGTATTGCCTAATGTAGGATGTGTGGTTTGGTGAGGTTAGAAGGGAAAGTGTGGTCATTTCTGGGATGCTCTCAGCAGTATTTTCCGCACGCCTTCTCATTTGAAAAATCGTCTGAAAATCTTCAAGGTGCATGCGTTCTCACAGGGACACCTATACAAGAAACAGATACTTGTCCTAGGTACCTACCGATCACGAAACAAAGTTGTACAAAACACGACTCAGTAAGCCATCAATCAGATGTCAATTACGTATAAACTATTGCGTAAACAACTTACGAAATTGAACAAAGCGTGAATGTTGCAACCAATTGTGGTGACAAACCCCTCATACGCTGTCAAGAACGGTGGTTGCGGCACGTGTGCGGGCACGGCGTGGTGCTTGGTTGTTGGTGTGTTTTGCGCGATTTTTGTTTATGTGCGGTTGGTGTGGCACTAACCCGTCAGTTTGCCCGAGTGGTCTAAGGGGTTACGTTCAGGTCGTAATGTTTTCGAACGCGTGGGTTCAAATCCCACAGCTGACATTCTTTTGCTGCGCGCCGCCACTGCGACTGAACACGCCCTACAGCGCTTGCCCGCGGCTCTCTGCACGCGCTGCCGTCGCTCCAGTTTCTTGCAGGCCATGAGCGTCCACTCGCCCGGCCAGACCACCGATCGCGTCGCTGTGTCGAAGCCACAGCGATGCAGCCGCAGCAACGCTTTCTCTTCCCCATCTGATGGACGCACACACCGTCAAGTCAAGCGGCGGCGTAGGCGGGTGTTGGCGCGAGCTCGCCACGCGTCTTCGATGTCCGGACGTGTGCAAACCATTTCGCGTTCCCGTCGTGACGCGATCGCAGCACGACCGGTCCGTAGCACGACCGGTCCGTAGCACGAGGCCAGACTGGCCGGAAGTTATCACTGTCACCAGACCCATGCCAGGTGTATCGGGCGTGCTGAGACGTGTCAGCTTGCGCTCGGGAACGCTGTGACGCCGGGACGTAGCGAAGTGGGCCATCTGTGGCGGCTGCAGGTGAGCGATGAGACGGCGAACATATTGGTGGATACTGGGGATGCACTGGTGTGAGAGAAGTGTAGCGAGCACGGCATGGGCTGTCGAGAACGGCGGTTGCGGCACGTGTGCGGGCATGGCGTGGTGCTTGGTTGTTGGTGTGTTTTGCGCGATTTTTGTTTATGTGCGGTTGGTGTGGCACTAACCCGTCAGTTTGCCCGAGTGGTCTAAGGGGTTACGTTCAGGTCGTAATGTTTTCGAACGCGTGGGTTCAAATCCCACAGCTGACATTCTTTTGCTGCGCGCCGCCACTGCGACTGAACACGCCCTACAGCGCTTGCCCGCGGCTCTCTGCACGCGCTGCCGTCGCTCCAGTTTCTTGCAGGCCATGAGCGTCCACTCGCCCGGCCAGACCACCGATCGCGTCGCTGTGTCGAAGCCACAGCGATGCAGCCGCAGCAACGCTTTCTCTTCCCCATCTGATGGACGCACACACCGTCAAGTCAAGCGGCGGCGTAGGCGGGTGTTGGCGCGAGCTCGCCACGCGTCTTCGATGTCCGGACGTGTGCAAACCATTTCGCGTTCCCGTCGTGACGCGATCGCAGCACGACCGGTCCGTAGCACGACCGGTCCGTAGCACGAGGCCAGACTGGCCGGAAGTTATCACTGTCACCAGACCCATGCCAGGTGTATCGGGCGTGCTGAGACGTGTCAGCTTGCGCTCGGGAACGCTGTGACGCCGGGACGTAGCGAAGTGGGCCATCTGTGGCGGCTGCAGGTGAGCGATGAGACGGCGAACATATTGGTGGATACTGGGGATGCACTGGTGTGAGAGAAGTGTAGCGAGCACGGCATGGGCTGTCGAGAACGGCGGTTGCGGCACGTGTGCGGGCATGGCGTGGTGCTTGGTTGTTGGTGTGTTTTGCGCGATTTTTGTTTATGTGCGGTTGGTGTGGCACTAACCCGTCAGTTTGCCCGAGTGGTCTAAGGGGTTACGTTCAGGTCGTAATGTTTTCGAACGCGTGGGTTCAAATCCCACAGCTGACATTCTTTTGCTGCGCGCCGCCACTGCGACTGAACACGCCCTACAGCGCTTGCCCGCGGCTCTCTGCACGCGCTGCCGTCGCTCCAGTTTCTTGCAGGCCATGAGCGTCCACTCGCCCGGCCAGACCACCGATCGCGTCGCTGTGTCGAAGCCACAGCGATGCAGCCGCAGCAACGCTTTCTCTTCCCCATCTGATGGACGCACACACCGTCAAGTCAAGCGGCGGCGTAGGCGGGTGTTGGCGCGAGCTCGCCACGCGTCTTCGATGTCCGGACGTGTGCAAACCATTTCGCGTTCCCGTCGTGACGCGATCGCAGCACGACCGGTCCGTAGCACGACCGGTCCGTAGCACGAGGCCAGACTGGCCGGAAGTTATCACTGTCACCAGACCCATGCCAGGTGTATCGGGCGTGCTGAGACGTGTCAGCTTGCGCTCGGGAACGCTGTGACGCCGGGACGTAGCGAAGTGGGCCATCTGTGGCGGCTGCAGGTGAGCGATGAGACGGCGAACATATTGGTGGATACTGGGGATGCACTGGTGTGAGAGAAGTGTAGCGAGCGCGGCATGGGCTGTCGAGAACGGCGGTTGCGGCACGTGTGCGGGCATGGCGTGGTGCTTGGTTGTTGGTGTGTTTTGCGCGATTTTTGTTTATGTGCGGTTGGTGTGGCACTAACCCGTCAGTTTGCCCGAGTGGTCTAAGGGGTTACGTTCAGGTCGTAATGTTTTCGAACGCGTGGGTTCAAATCCCACAGCTGACATTCTTTTGCTGCGCGCCGCCACTGCGACTGAACACGCCCTACAGCGCTTGCCCGCGGCTCTCTGCACGCGCTGCCGTCGCTCCAGTTTCTTGCAGGCCATGAGCGTCCACTCGCCCGGCCAGACCACCGATCGCGTCGCTGTGTCGAAGCCACAGCGATGCAGCCGCAGCAACGCTTTCTCTTCCCCATCTGATGGACGCACACACCGTCAAGTCAAGCGGCGGCGTAGGCGGGTGTTGGCGCGAGCTCGCCACGCGTCTTCGATGTCCGGACGTGTGCAAACCATTTCGCGTTCCCGTCGTGACGCGATCGCAGCACGACCGGTCCGTAGCACGAGGCCAGACTGGCCGGAAGTTATCACTGTCACCAGACCCATGCCAGGTGTATCGGGCGTGCTGAGACGTGTCAGCTTGCGCTCGGGAACGCTGTGACGCCGGGACGTAGCGAAGTGGGCCATCTGTGGCGGCTGCAGGTGAGCGATGAGACGGCGAACATATTGGTGGATACTGGGGATGCACTGGTGTGAGAGAAGTGTAGCGAGCGCGGCATGGGCTGTCGAGAACGGCGGTTGCGGCACGTGTGCGGGCATGGCGTGGTGCTTGGTTGTTGGTGTGTTTTGCGCGATTTTTGTTTATGTGCGGTTGGTGTGGCACTAACCCGTCAGTTTGCCCGAGTGGTCTAAGGGGTTACGTTCAGGTCGTAATGTTTTCGAACGCGTGGGTTCAAATCCCACAGCTGACATTCTTTTGCTGCGCGCCGCCACTGCGACTGAACACGCCCTACAGCGCTTGCCCGCGGCTCTCTGCACGCGCTGCCGTCGCTCCAGTTTCTTGCAGGCCATGAGCGTCCACTCGCCCGGCCAGACCACCGATCGCGTCGCTGTGTCGAAGCCACAGCGATGCAGCCGCAGCAACGCTTTCTCTTCCCCATCTGATGGACGCACACACCGTCAAGTCAAGCGGCGGCGTAGGCGGGTGTTGGCGCGAGCTCGCCACGCGTCTTCGATGTCCGGACGTGTGCAAACCATTTCGCGTTCCCGTCGTGACGCGATCGCAGCACGACCGGTCCAGCACGACCGGTCCGTAGCACGACCGGTCCAGCACGAGGCCAGACTGGCCGGAAGTTATCACTGTCGCCAGACCCATGCCAGGTGTATCGGGCGTGCTGAGACGTGTCAGCTTGCGCTCGGGAACGCTGTGACGCCGGGACGTAGCGAAGTGGGCCATCTGTGGCGGCTGCAGGTGAGCGATGAGACGGCGAACATATTGGTGGATACTGGGGATGCACTGGTGTGAGAGAAGTGTAGCGAGCGCGGCATGGGCTGTCGAGAACGGCGGTTGCGGCACGTGTGCGGGCATGGCGTGGTGCTTGGTTGTTGGTGTGTTTTGCGCGATTTTTGTTTATGTGCGGTTGGTGTGGCACTAACCCGTCAGTTTGCCCGAGTGGTCTAAGGGGTTACGTTCAGGTCGTAATGTTTTCGAACGCGTGGGTTCAAATCCCACAGCTGACATTCTTTTGCTGCGCGCCGCCACTGCGACTGAACACGCCCTACAGCGCTTGCCCGCGGCTCTCTGCACGCGCTGCCGTCGCTCCAGTTTCTTGCAGGCCATGAGCGTCCACTCGCCCGGCCAGACCACCGATCGCGTCGCTGTGTCGAAGCCACAGCGATGCAGCCGCAGCAACGCTTTCTCTTCCCCATCTGATGGACGCACACACCGTCAAGTCAAGCGGCGGCGTAGGCGGGTGTTGGCGCGAGCTCGCCACGCGTCTTCGATGTCCGGACGTGTGCAAACCATTTCGCGTTCCCGTCGTGACGCGATCGCAGCACGACCGGTCCGTAGCACGACCGGTCCGTAGCACGAGGTCCGTAGCACGAGGCCAGACTGGCCGGAAGTTATCACTGTCGCCAGACCCATGCCAGGTGTATCGGGCGTGCTGAGACGTGTCAGCTTGCGCTCGGGAACGCTGTGACGCCGGGACGTAGCGAAGTGGGCCATCTGTGGCGGCTGCAGGTGAGCGATGAGACGGCGAACATATTGGTGGATACTGGGGATGCACTGGTGTGAGAGAAGTGTAGCGAGCGCGGCATGGGCTGTCGAGAACGGCGGTTGCGGCACGTGTGCGGGCATGGCGTGGTGCTTGGTTGTTGGTGTGTTTTGCGCGATTTTTGTTTATGTGCGGTTGGTGTGGCACTAACCCGTCAGTTTGCCCGAGTGGTCTAAGGGGTTACGTTCAGGTCGTAATGTTTTCGAACGCGTGGGTTCAAATCCCACAGCTGACATTCTTTTGCTGCGCGCCGCCACTGCGACTGAACACGCCCTACAGCGCTTGCCCGCGGCTCTCTGCACGCGCTGCCGTCGCTCCAGTTTCTTGCAGGCCATGAGCGTCCACTCGCCCGGCCAGACCACCGATCGCGTCGCTGTGTCGAAGCCACAGCGATGCAGCCGCAGCAACGCTTTCTCTTCCCCATCTGATGGACGCACACACCGTCAAGTCAAGCGGCGGCGTAGGCGGGTGTTGGCGCGAGCTCGCCACGCGTCTTCGATGTCCGGACGTGTGCAAACCATTTCGCGTTCCCGTCGTGACGCGATCGCAGCACGACCGGTCCGTAGCACGACCGGTCCGTAGCACGAGGTCCAGACTGGCCGGAAGTTATCACTGTCGCCAGACCCATGCCAGGTGTATCGGGCGTGCTGAGACGTGTCAGCTTGCGCTCGGGAACGCTGTGACGCCGGGACGTAGCGAAGTGGGCCATCTGTGGCGGCTGCAGGTGAGCGATGAGACGGCGAACATATTGGTGGATACTGGGGATGCACTGGTGTGAGAGAAGTGTAGCGAGCGCGGCATGGGCTGTCGAGAACGGCGGTTGCGGCACGTGTGCGGGCATGGCGTGGTGCTTGGTTGTTGGTGTGTTTTGCGCGATTTTTGTTTATGTGCGGTTGGTGTGGCACTAACCCGTCAGTTTGCCCGAGTGGTCTAAGGGGTTACGTTCAGGTCGTAATGTTTTCGAACGCGTGGGTTCAAATCCCACAGCTGACATTCTTTTGCTGCGCGCCGCCACTGCGACTGAACACGCCCTACAGCGCTTGCCCGCGGCTCTCTGCACGCGCTGCCGTCGCTCCAGTTTCTTGCAGGCCATGAGCGTCCACTCGCCCGGCCAGACCACCGATCGCGTCGCTGTGTCGAAGCCACAGCGATGCAGCCGCAGCAACGCTTTCTCTTCCCCATCTGATGGACGCACACACCGTCAAGTCAAGCGGCGGCGTAGGCGGGTGTTGGCGCGAGCTCGCCACGCGTCTTCGATGTCCGGACGTGTGCAAACCATTTCGCGTTCCCGTCGTGACGCGATCGCAGCACGACCGGTCCGTAGCACGACCGGTCCGTAGCACGAGGCCAGACTGGCCGGAAGTTATCACTGTCGCCAGACCCATGCCAGGTGTATCGGGCGTGCTGAGACGTGTCAGCTTGCGCTCGGGAACGCTGTGACGCCGGGACGTAGCGAAGTGGGCCATCTGTGGCGGCTGCAGGTGAGCGATGAGACGGCGAACATATTGGTGGATACTGGGGATGCACTGGTGTGAGAGAAGTGTAGCGAGCGCGGCATGGGCTGTCGAGAACGGCGGTTGCGGCACGTGTGCGGGCATGGCGTGGTGCTTGGTTGTTGGTGTGTTTTGCGCGATTTTTGTTTATGTGCGGTTGGTGTGGCACTAACCCGTCAGTTTGCCCGAGTGGTCTAAGGGGTTACGTTCAGGTCGTAATGTTTTCGAACGCGTGGGTTCAAATCCCACAGCTGACATTCTTTTGCTGCGCGCCGCCACTGCGACTGAACACGCCCTACAGCGCTTGCCCGCGGCTCTCTGCACGCGCTGCCGTCGCTCCAGTTTCTTGCAGGCCATGAGCGTCCACTCGCCCGGCCAGACCACCGATCGCGTCGCTGTGTCGAAGCCACAGCGATGCAGCCGCAGCAACGCTTTCTCTTCCCCATCTGATGGACGCACACACCGTCAAGTCAAGCGGCGGCGTAGGCGGGTGTTGGCGCGAGCTCGCCACGCGTCTTCGATGTCCGGACGTGTGCAAACCATTTCGCGTTCCCGTCGTGACGCGATCGCAGCACGACCGGTCCGTAGCACGACCGGTCCGTAGCACGAGGCCAGACTGGCCGGAAGTTATCACTGTCGCCAGACCCATGCCAGGTGTATCGGGCGTGCTGAGACGTGTCAGCTTGCGCTCGGGAACGCTGTGACGCCGGGACGTAGCGAAGTGGGCCATCTGTGGCGGCTGCAGGTGAGCGATGAGACGGCGAACATATTGGTGGATACTGGGGATGCACTGGTGTGAGAGAAGTGTAGCGAGCGCGGCATGGGCTGTCGAGAACGGCGGTTGCGGCACGTGTGCGGGCATGGCGTGGTGCTTGGTTGTTGGTGTGTTTTGCGCGATTTTTGTTTATGTGCGGTTGGTGTGGCACTAACCCGTCAGTTTGCCCGAGTGGTCTAAGGGGTTACGTTCAGGTCGTAATGTTTTCGAACGCGTGGGTTCAAATCCCACAGCTGACATTCTTTTGCTGCGCGCCGCCACTGCGACTGAACACGCCCTACAGCGCTTGCCCGCGGCTCTCTGCACGCGCTGCCGTCGCTCCAGTTTCTTGCAGGCCATGAGCGTCCACTCGCCCGGCCAGACCACCGATCGCGTCGCTGTGTCGAAGCCACAGCGATGCAGCCGCAGCAACGCTTTCTCTTCCCCATCTGATGGACGCACACACCGTCAAGTCAAGCGGCGGCGTAGGCGGGTGTTGGCGCGAGCTCGCCACGCGTCTTCGATGTCCGGACGTGTGCAAACCATTTCGCGTTCCCGTCGTGACGCGATCGCAGCACGACCGGTCCGTAGCACGACCGGTCCGTAGCACGAGGCCAGACTGGCCGGAAGTTATCACTGTCGCCAGACCCATGCCAGGTGTATCGGGCGTGCTGAGACGTGTCAGCTTGCGCTCGGGAACGCTGTGACGCCGGGACGTAGCGAAGTGGGCCATCTGTGGCGGCTGCAGGTGAGCGATGAGACGGCGAACATATTGGTGGATACTGGGGATGCACTGGTGTGAGAGAAGTGTAGCGAGCGCGGCATGGGCTGTCGAGAACGGCGGTTGCGGCACGTGTGCGGGCATGGCGTGGTGCTTGGTTGTTGGTGTGTTTTGCGCGATTTTTGTTTATGTGCGGTTGGTGTGGCACTAACCCGTCAGTTTGCCCGAGTGGTCTAAGGGGTTACGTTCAGGTCGTAATGTTTTCGAACGCGTGGGTTCAAATCCCACAGCTGACATTCTTTTGCTGCGCGCCGCCACTGCGACTGAACACGCCCTACAGCGCTTGCCCGCGGCTCTCTGCACGCGCTGCCGTCGCTCCAGTTTCTTGCAGGCCATGAGCGTCCACTCGCCCGGCCAGACCACCGATCGCGTCGCTGTGTCGAAGCCACAGCGATGCAGCCGCAGCAACGCTTTCTCTTCCCCATCTGATGGACGCACACACCGTCAAGTCAAGCGGCGGCGTAGGCGGGTGTTGGCGCGAGCTCGCCACGCGTCTTCGATGTCCGGACGTGTGCAAACCATTTCGCGTTCCCGTCGTGACGCGATCGCAGCACGACCGGTCCGTAGCACGACCGGTCCGTAGCACGAGGCCAGACTGGCCGGAAGTTATCACTGTCGCCAGACCCATGCCAGGTGTATCGGGCGTGCTGAGACGTGTCAGCTTGCGCTCGGGAACGCTGTGACGCCGGGACGTAGCGAAGTGGGCCATCTGTGGCGGCTGCAGGTGAGCGATGAGACGGCGAACATATTGGTGGATACTGGGGATGCACTGGTGTGAGAGAAGTGTAGCGAGCGCGGCATGGGCTGTCGAGAACGGCGGTTGCGGCACGTGTGCGGGCATGGCGTGGTGCTTGGTTGTTGGTGTGTTTTGCGCGATTTTTGTTTATGTGCGGTTGGTGTGGCACTAACCCGTCAGTTTGCCCGAGTGGTCTAAGGGGTTACGTTCAGGTCGTAATGTTTTCGAACGCGTGGGTTCAAATCCCACAGCTGACATTCTTTTGCTGCGCGCCGCCACTGCGACTGAACACGCCCTACAGCGCTTGCCCGCGGCTCTCTGCACGCGCTGCCGTCGCTCCAGTTTCTTGCAGGCCATGAGCGTCCACTCGCCCGGCCAGACCACCGATCGCGTCGCTGTGTCGAAGCCACAGCGATGCAGCCGCAGCAACGCTTTCTCTTCCCCATCTGATGGACGCACACACCGTCAAGTCAAGCGGCGGCGTAGGCGGGTGTTGGCGCGAGCTCGCCACGCGTCTTCGATGTCCGGACGTGTGCAAACCATTTCGCGTTCCCGTCGTGACGCGATCGCAGCACGACCGGTCCGTAGCACGACCGGTCCGTAGCACGAGGCCAGACTGGCCGGAAGTTATCACTGTCGCCAGACCCATGCCAGGTGTATCGGGCGTGCTGAGACGTGTCAGCTTGCGCTCGGGAACGCTGTGACGCCGGGACGTAGCGAAGTGGGCCATCTGTGGCGGCTGCAGGTGAGCGATGAGACGGCGAACATATTGGTGGATACTGGGGATGCACTGGTGTGAGAGAAGTGTAGCGAGCGCGGCATGGGCTGTCGAGAACGGCGGTTGCGGCACGTGTGCGGGCATGGCGTGGTGCTTGGTTGTTGGTGTGTTTTGCGCGATTTTTGTTTATGTGCGGTTGGTGTGGCACTAACCCGTCAGTTTGCCCGAGTGGTCTAAGGGGTTACGTTCAGGTCGTAATGTTTTCGAACGCGTGGGTTCAAATCCCACAGCTGACATTCTTTTGCTGCGCGCCGCCACTGCGACTGAACACGCCCTACAGCGCTTGCCCGCGGCTCTCTGCACGCGCTGCCGTCGCTCCAGTTTCTTGCAGGCCATGAGCGTCCACTCGCCCGGCCAGACCACCGATCGCGTCGCTGTGTCGAAGCCACAGCGATGCAGCCGCAGCAACGCTTTCTCTTCCCCATCTGATGGACGCACACACCGTCAAGTCAAGCGGCGGCGTAGGCGGGTGTTGGCGCGAGCTCGCCACGCGTCTTCGATGTCCGGACGTGTGCAAACCATTTCGCGTTCCCGTCGTGACGCGATCGCAGCACGACCGGTCCGTAGCACGACCGGTCCGTAGCACGAGGCCAGACTGGCCGGAAGTTATCACTGTCGCCAGACCCATGCCAGGTGTATCGGGCGTGCTGAGACGTGTCAGCTTGCGCTCGGGAACGCTGTGACGCCGGGACGTAGCGAAGTGGGCCATCTGTGGCGGCTGCAGGTGAGCGATGAGACGGCGAACATATTGGTGGATACTGGGGATGCACTGGTGTGAGAGAAGTGTAGCGAGCGCGGCATGGGCTGTCGAGAACGGCGGTTGCGGCACGTGTGCGGGCATGGCGTGGTGCTTGGTTGTTGGTGTGTTTTGCGCGATTTTTGTTTATGTGCGGTTGGTGTGGCACTAACCCGTCAGTTTGCCCGAGTGGTCTAAGGGGTTACGTTCAGGTCGTAATGTTTTCGAACGCGTGGGTTCAAATCCCACAGCTGACATTCTTTTGCTGCGCGCCGCCACTGCGACTGAACACGCCCTACAGCGCTTGCCCGCGGCTCTCTGCACGCGCTGCCGTCGCTCCAGTTTCTTGCAGGCCATGAGCGTCCACTCGCCCGGCCAGACCACCGATCGCGTCGCTGTGTCGAAGCCACAGCGATGCAGCCGCAGCAACGCTTTCTCTTCCCCATCTGATGGACGCACACACCGTCAAGTCAAGCGGCGGCGTAGGCGGGTGTTGGCGCGAGCTCGCCACGCGTCTTCGATGTCCGGACGTGTGCAAACCATTTCGCGTTCCCGTCGTGACGCGATCGCAGCACGACCGGTCCGTAGCACGACCGGTCCGTAGCACGAGGCCAGACTGGCCGGAAGTTATCACTGTCGCCAGACCCATGCCAGGTGTATCGGGCGTGCTGAGACGTGTCAGCTTGCGCTCGGGAACGCTGTGACGCCGGGACGTAGCGAAGTGGGCCATCTGTGGCGGCTGCAGGTGAGCGATGAGACGGCGAACATATTGGTGGATACTGGGGATGCACTGGTGTGAGAGAAGTGTAGCGAGCGCGGCATGGGCTGTCGAGAACGGCGGTTGCGGCACGTGTGCGGGCATGGCGTGGTGCTTGGTTGTTGGTGTGTTTTGCGCGATTTTTGTTTATGTGCGGTTGGTGTGGCACTAACCCGTCAGTTTGCCCGAGTGGTCTAAGGGGTTACGTTCAGGTCGTAATGTTTTCGAACGCGTGGGTTCAAATCCCACAGCTGACATTCTTTTGCTGCGCGCCGCCACTGCGACTGAACACGCCCTACAGCGCTTGCCCGCGGCTCTCTGCACGCGCTGCCGTCGCTCCAGTTTCTTGCAGGCCATGAGCGTCCACTCGCCCGGCCAGACCACCGATCGCGTCGCTGTGTCGAAGCCACAGCGATGCAGCCGCAGCAACGCTTTCTCTTCCCCATCTGATGGACGCACACACCGTCAAGTCAAGCGGCGGCGTAGGCGGGTGTTGGCGCGAGCTCGCCACGCGTCTTCGATGTCCGGACGTGTGCAAACCATTTCGCGTTCCCGTCGTGACGCGATCGCAGCACGACCGGTCCGTAGCACGACCGGTCCGTAGCACGAGGCCAGACTGGCCGGAAGTTATCACTGTCGCCAGACCCATGCCAGGTGTATCGGGCGTGCTGAGACGTGTCAGCTTGCGCTCGGGAACGCTGTGACGCCGGGACGTAGCGAAGTGGGCCATCTGTGGCGGCTGCAGGTGAGCGATGAGACGGCGAACATATTGGTGGATACTGGGGATGCACTGGTGTGAGAGAAGTGTAGCGAGCGCGGCATGGGCTGTCGAGAACGGCGGTTGCGGCACGTGTGCGGGCATGGCGTGGTGCTTGGTTGTTGGTGTGTTTTGCGCGATTTTTGTTTATGTGCGGTTGGTGTGGCACTAACCCGTCAGTTTGCCCGAGTGGTCTAAGGGGTTACGTTCAGGTCGTAATGTTTTCGAACGCGTGGGTTCAAATCCCACAGCTGACATTCTTTTGCTGCGCGCCGCCACTGCGACTGAACACGCCCTACAGCGCTTGCCCGCGGCTCTCTGCACGCGCTGCCGTCGCTCCAGTTTCTTGCAGGCCATGAGCGTCCACTCGCCCGGCCAGACCACCGATCGCGTCGCTGTGTCGAAGCCACAGCGATGCAGCCGCAGCAACGCTTTCTCTTCCCCATCTGATGGACGCACACACCGTCAAGTCAAGCGGCGGCGTAGGCGGGTGTTGGCGCGAGCTCGCCACGCGTCTTCGATGTCCGGACGTGTGCAAACCATTTCGCGTTCCCGTCGTGACGCGATCGCAGCACGACCGGTCCGTAGCACGACCGGTCCGTAGCACGAGGCCAGACTGGCCGGAAGTTATCACTGTCGCCAGACCCATGCCAGGTGTATCGGGCGTGCTGAGACGTGTCAGCTTGCGCTCGGGAACGCTGTGACGCCGGGACGTAGCGAAGTGGGCCATCTGTGGCGGCTGCAGGTGAGCGATGAGACGGCGAACATATTGGTGGATACTGGGGATGCACTGGTGTGAGAGAAGTGTAGCGAGCGCGGCATGGGCTGTCGAGAACGGCGGTTGCGGCACGTGTGCGGGCACGGCGTGGTGCTTGGTTGTTGGTGTGTTTTGCGCGATTTTTGTTTATGTGCGGTTGGTGTGGCACTAACCCGTCAGTTTGCCCGAGTGGTCTAAGGGGTTACGTTCAGGTCGTAATGTTTTCGAACGCGTGGGTTCAAATCCCACAGCTGACATTCTTTTGCTGCGCGCCGCCACTGCGACTGAACACGCCCTACAGCGCTTGCCCGCGGCTCTCTGCACGCGCTGCCGTCGCTCCAGTTTCTTGCAGGCCATGAGCGTCCACTCGCCCGGCCAGACCACCGATCGCGTCGCTGTGTCGAAGCCACAGCGATGCAGCCGCAGCAACGCTTTCTCTTCCCCATCTGATGGACGCACACACCGTCAAGTCAAGCGGCGGCGTAGGCGGGTGTTGGCGCGAGCTCGCCACGCGTCTTCGATGTCCGGACGTGTGCAAACCATTTCGCGTTCCCGTCGTGACGCGATCGCAGCACGACCGGTCCGTAGCACGACCGGTCCGTAGCACGAGGCCAGACTGGCCGGAAGTTATCACTGTCGCCAGACCCATGCCAGGTGTATCGGGCGTGCTGAGACGTGTCAGCTTGCGCTCGGGAACGCTGTGACGCCGGGACGTAGCGAAGTGGGCCATCTGTGGCGGCTGCAGGTGAGCGATGAGACGGCGAACATATTGGTGGATACTGGGGATGCACTGGTGTGAGAGAAGTGTAGCGAGCGCGGCATGGGCTGTCGAGAACGGCGGTTGCGGCACGTGTGCGGGCACGGCGTGGTGCTTGGTTGTTGGTGTGTTTTGCGCGATTTTTGTTTATGTGCGGTTGGTGTGGCACTAACCCGTCAGTTTGCCCGAGTGGTCTAAGGGGTTACGTTCAGGTCGTAATGTTTTCGAACGCGTGGGTTCAAATCCCACAGCTGACATTCTTTTGCTGCGCGCCGCCACTGCGACTGAACACGCCCTACAGCGCTTGCCCGCGGCTCTCTGCACGCGCTGCCGTCGCTCCAGTTTCTTGCAGGCCATGAGCGTCCACTCGCCCGGCCAGACCACCGATCGCGTCGCTGTGTCGAAGCCACAGCGATGCAGCCGCAGCAACGCTTTCTCTTCCCCATCTGATGGACGCACACACCGTCAAGTCAAGCGGCGGCGTAGGCGGGTGTTGGCGCGAGCTCGCCACGCGTCTTCGATGTCCGGACGTGTGCAAACCATTTCGCGTTCCCGTCGTGACGCGATCGCAGCACGACCGGTCCGTAGCACGACCGGTCCGTAGCACGAGGCCAGACTGGCCGGAAGTTATCACTGTCGCCAGACCCATGCCAGGTGTATCGGGCGTGCTGAGACGTGTCAGCTTGCGCTCGGGAACGCTGTGACGCCGGGACGTAGCGAAGTGGGCCATCTGTGGCGGCTGCAGGTGAGCGATGAGACGGCGAACATATTGGTGGATACTGGGGATGCACTGGTGTGAGGAAGTGTAGCGAGCGCGGCATGGGCTGTCGAGAACGGCGGTTGCGGCACGTGTGCGGGCATGGCGTGGTGCTTGGTTGTTGGTGTGTTTTGCGCGATTTTTGTTTATGTGCGGTTGGTGTGGCACTAACCCGTCAGTTTGCCCGAGTGGTCTAAGGGGTTACGTTCAGGTCGTAATGTTTTCGAACGCGTGGGTTCAAATCCCACAGCTGACATTCTTTTGCTGCGCGCCGCCACTGCGACTGAACACGCCCTACAGCGCTTGCCCGCGGCTCTCTGCACGCGCTGCCGTCGCTCCAGTTTCTTGCAGGCCATGAGCGTCCACTCGCCCGGCCAGACCACCGATCGCGTCGCTGTGTCGAAGCCACAGCGATGCAGCCGCAGCAACGCTTTCTCTTCCCCATCTGATGGACGCACACACCGTCAAGTCAAGCGGCGGCGTAGGCGGGTGTTGGCGCGAGCTCGCCACGCGTCTTCGATGTCCGGACGTGTGCAAACCATTTCGCGTTCCCGTCGTGACGCGATCGCAGCACGACCGGTCCGTAGCACGACCGGTCCGTAGCACGAGGCCAGACTGGCCGGAAGTTATCACTGTCGCCAGACCCATGCCAGGTGTA